>CAUPSL010000297.1:0-29275 GCA_963514005.1 Raja brachyura
TTCCCGATGTTGGGGAGGTCCAGGACAAGGGGTCACAGCTTAAGGATAAGGGGACCGAGATGAGAAGGACTTTTTTCACACAGAGAGTGGTGGGTCTCTGGAACTCTCTGCCACAGACGGTAGTTGAGGCCAGTTCATTGGTTATATTTAAGAGGGAGTTAGATGTGGCCCTTGTGGCTAAGGGGATCAGAGGGTATGGAGAGAAGGCAGGTACGGGATACTGAGTTGGATGATCAGCCATGATCATATTGAATGGCGGTGCAGGCTCGAAGGGCCGAATGGCCTCTACTCCTGCACCTAATTTCTATGTTTCTATGTTTCTATGTCCTACAATTAAAATGTGGACAGTGGGAATGTCGGAGACGTTGCAATTGGAGAGAATCAGGTTTGTCCTAATGGCCAAATATGAACTTTTTGAACAAACATGGTCTCCATTCACTGACTATATGAAGGGGTAGCTGGGCTCAGCATTGTAACTCAACAAGTACCCGGTGGTAGGATTAGATGCAAAGATCTAATCTGAGATTTGTAGCAATGTTACGAAATTTTGAGATTTAAAAAATCAAGTCAGCAATTTATCCCCTTATCAGATAAAGCATAAAAAGAAGTTTAATTTGACACCTAATTCACTTTCATATCTTCAGTATTAAGAAAGTTATGGCCATTTTCATACTCGGAAATTAGCATCTTGTTCCCCATTGCCTTTCAATTGACTTAACTCAAAAGCTGTGATCTGGAACAGTTAAAAGCCCATAACTTTCTTAAAAATTAAGAGAACTCAATGAAATGTTCAGTTATTATAGATTGAAGCATTCTGAAACAAATATTAAACAATCTTACTTGGATTAACTGAAATTAAAGCATATAATTAGTTAGTTATCTAATTGTAGCTAATTACAAAATTCAATGAGTAGATCTAAACATCTATCCATTTCTTAAGAAAAGATAAACTTTTTTTAAATTGCCTAAGTGTCCAAATAACATTCACACAATAATCCACAATATAACATAATTTTTAAATCTAATTTTCATGAATTTCTGGGCCAAATGGAAGGAATTTAGTGTTTTATGCCTGTAAATTAATGGCCATTTAAATCAACTAGCGAGTGGGTTTTAGTGGAATGCGGTGGATTGGAGCGTTGCGGTTAGCGGTGAAGTCGGGGGGGAAAATACTGTTGGTTCATACGTTTTCTTAGATCCCATTTCGCAACATGAAAATATTATTAAAGCCTCCCGAAAAACCAACTTTTAATATAAAAATAAACTATTTACCTTTTTTTCTCCCCTACGCAAAATCCTTCCCGTTGTCGGCGCTCACGGCTTTTGAAGGTGATTTTTAAATTACTCTAGTTAACAAATAATTTAGCGTAATTTAAAAATACCTTCATTGATGAAATGTCGGAGCGATTTTTCTTCCGCAACTAAATCGCCCGACATGGATCGATTAACCAGGTCTGTTGAAAAACGGCACTTTAAGCCCGCCCCCCTCTGAAAGGCGCTAAAGTCGCGCGCACGGGGAGCGGCAGAAGTGCAGCGCCGCTAAAGGTAAGTTTTGCAACATACCTAGTAATACTTGTATAACTCTGGAAACATGTCAAATGTGTATTTGAAAAACTGTTCTATCGTTAGCAATATGTATGGCTTCTGTTAAAAATATTAATGAAAAGGAAACCTTGGGTGGGGCGCAAAGTCTCCAGAGGTTTCCGTTCAGGTTTCCTCAGTGGGACAGGGGTATAACTTCACCTCAGCAAGTAGGACCCGTCCTCCCGCGCTCCTGACACTAGGGAGAGCGGTAGATGTGGCGGATGCGGAGTGCACAGACTAACTCTACCCGGACGAGACTTATCCCCGTGTCCTACCCTCCCCCCCCCTCCCCAGGGACGACCCCCTCTTCCCCCCCACCCCCCAGAGACGACCCCTTCTCCCTCCCCCACTGCCCCCCCAGACAAACCCCCCTCCCCCCCCCCCCACTCACCTGGGCAATGGACGAAAGGGTGGGCGACATGGTTGGCGAGAACTGCTTGGCGTGGCCCCTCCTGGAGTCGGCAGCGGACAGGACCAGGGGGTTGATGGGGGCCGCCCTCCTGCGGGGCGAGGCGCCGACGGGCCCCGCCTTGGGCCCCAGCGACGGGTTGCTGAGGGAGGGCTGGAGGGAGGAGGCCCCGAGGGAGGAGTGGAGGGAGGGGTTGCTGAGGGAGGACTGGAGCGACATGTTGCTGAGCGACCCTTGGAGCGAGGAGGACAAGCCTGCAGAGGGCGACAGCAAGAGGCAGCCCCCACCCACGCCTCGAGTTAGTAAAACGCCATCACCCCTCCCTCCCTCTCTCTCTACCCCAGTGCCAGCCCCCGCCCCACATTGAATGGCTCGTAGGGCCGAATGGCCAACACTTCCACCACCTATTGTCTATTGTCTAACGCCCGGGTGTGGGGAGGAACTGCAGATGCTGGTTTAAACTGAAGACCGACAAGGGTGGTCACGGTGGGGCAGCGGCAGTAGCTGCCTTACAGCGCATGGGGACCTGGGTTTGATCCCGACTAGGGGTGCTGTCGGTGTGGAGTTTGCACGCTCTCCCCGTGATCCTGGTTTGTTTTCTCCGATATCTACGGTTTGCTCCCACACTCCAATCACATATCCTAGGGGGGGATTACTCGTCGGGGCGGACCCGGTGGGCCGAAGGGCTGTCTCTCTCTAGATAGATGTATGCAACAGAGTTATGGCCCTGTCCCACTGTACGAGGTAATTCAAAAGCTCTCCCGAGTTTCCCCTGGTTCAAACTCGGAGATTTGCGGTAATGGCCGCTCGTTGGTACTCGGGGCTCTCGTGGACATTTTTCAACGCGTTGAAAAATCTTCACGAGCTTACCGCGTTTCCCGAGTACCCGCCGTTAGCATTATGAGCCGCTGAGAGCCGTCCCACTACGTACATTCTACGTGCCTAAGGATTTGAGTACAGGAGCAGGGAGGTTCTACTGCAGTTGTACAGGGTCTTGGTGAGACCACACCTGGAGTATTGCGTACAGTTCTGGTCTCCAAATCTGAGGAAGGACATTATTGCCATAGAGGGAGTACAGAGAAGGTTCACCAGACTGATTCTTGGGAGGTCAGGACTGTCTTATGAAGAAAGACTGGATAGACTCGGTTTATACTCTCTAGAATTTAGGAGATTGAGGGGGGATCTTATAGAAACTTACAAAATTCTTAATGGACAGACTAGATTGTTCCCGATGGCAGGAAGATTGTTCCCGATGTTGGGGAGGTCCAGGACAAGGGGTCACAGCTTAAGGATAAGGGGGAAATCCTTTAGGACCGAGATGAGAAGGAATTTTTTCACACAGAGAGTGGTGGGTCTCTGGAACTCTCTGCCACAGAGGGTAGTTGAGGCCAGTTCATTGGCTATATTTAAGAGGGAGTTAGATGTGGCCCTTGTGGCTAAAGGGATCAGAGGGTATGGAGAGAAGGCAGGTACGGGATACTGAGTTGGATGATCAGCCGTGATCATATTGAATGGCGGTGCAGGCTCGAAGGGCCGAATGGCCTCTACGCCTGCACCTAATTTCTATGTTTACCGCGAGTTTGATTTTTTTCTAAACTCGGGAGAGCTCTTGAATTAGCTCGTACAGTGGGACAGGCCCTTTAGATTTAGCTCTTGGGGCAAACAGAATCAGAAGGGCCTCTTTGTTCCTATATTCAACTCCTCTTGTTATGAAGGCCAACATGCCATTGGCTTTCTTCACTGCCTGCTGTACCTGCATGCTCACTTTCAGTGACTGATGAACAAGGACCCCCAGATCTCGTTGTACTTCCCCTTTCAAACTCACTACCACAGACCTTCGAATGCAATAATCTAGTTTAGCTTATGATCATTTCAGTTTCACACAGAGAGTGGTGAGTCTCTGGAACTCTCTGCCACAGAGGGTAGTTGAGGCCAGTTCATTGGCTATATTTAAGAGGAAGTTAGATGTGGCCCTTGTGGCTAAAGGGGATCAGGGGGTATGGAGAGAAGGCAGGTACGGGATACTGAGTTGGATGATCAGCCATGATCACATTGAATGGCAGTGCAGGCTCGAAGGGCCGAATGGCCTCTACTCCTGCACCTAATTTCTATGTTTCGGCAAGTAGGACGTGTCCTCCCGCGCTCCCGACACTAGGGGGAGCGGTAGATGTGGCGGATGTGGAGTGCACAGACTAACTCTACCCGGACGAGGCTTATCCCCGTGTCCTATCCTCCCCCCCCCCTCCGCAGAGACAAACCCCTCTCCCTCAACAACCCAGTACCACAGACCATCGACTGCAACAATCTAGTTTAGTTTACGATCATTTAAGTTGATGTCTTCAGGAGAGAGTAATAGAAACATAGAAATTAGGTGCAGGAGTAGAGGCCATTCGGCCCTTCGAGCCTGCACCGCCATTCAATATGATCATGGCTGATCATCCAACTCAGTATCCCGTACCTGCCTTCTCTCCATACCCCCTGATCCCCTTAGCCACAAGGGCCACATCTAACTCCCTCTTAAATATAGCCAATGAACTGGCCTCAACTACCCTCTGTGGCAGAGAGTTCCAGAGACCCACCACTCTCTGTGTGAAAAAATTCCTTCTCATCTCGGTCCTAAAGGATTTCCCCCTTATCCTTAAGCTGTGACCCCTTGTCCTGGACCTCCTCAACATCGGGAACAATCTTCCTGCATCTAGCCTGTCCAACCCCTTAAGAATTTTGTAAGTTTCTATAAGATCCCCTCTCAACCTCCTAAATTCTAGAGAGTATAAACCGAGTCTATGCAGTCTTTGTTCATAAGACAGTCCTGCCATCCCAGGAATCAGTCTGGTGAACCTTCTCTGTACCCCCTCTATGGCAATAATGTCCTTCCTCAGATTTGGAGACCAGAACTGTACACATTACTCCAGGTGTGGTCTCACCAAGACCCTATACAACTGAAGCAGTACAACTAATGCCCCTGTCCCACTTAGGAAACCTGAACGGAAACCTCTGGAGACTTTGTGCCCCACCCAAGGTTTCCTTGCGGTTCCCCGGAGGTTTTTGTCAGTTTCGACCATTAGGGAGACCGACAAAAACCTCCGGGAACCGCACAGAAACCTTGGGTGGGGCACAAAGTCTCCAGAGGTTTCCTAAGTGGGACGGGGGGGGCATTAGATTTAGCTCTTGGGGCTAACGGAATCAAGGGATGTGGGGAGAAAGCAGGAACGGGGTAGGGATTGTGGATGATCCCGCTCCAAACCCCCCCCTCTCTCTAATTCCCTTCACCGTCCCGTCCCCCCCCCCCCCCCCCCCCCCCCGCGTCCGGCAGTGGTCAGTCCTACCCGCTGGCCGGTAGTCGGTGTTGTCCCGCGGGGATCGGCCGAGCCCCAGCCGGCCCCGGCCGCCGGTCAGGTTGCCGGTGCTGTTGCCGCCGGCGATGCCGTACGCGGCCTCCTCCGGGTCGAGCGGCGTGGGCAGCGGCGAGGGGAAGTGCAGGTTGGTCAGGTCCGGCAGCGAGCCCCCCGTGTTCAGCCCGCCCGACACGTGCGGACCCCCGCCCGAGCCGTCCGGAGACGAGAAGATGCTGTCGGGGGGGGGGGGAGAAATATAGTGGATGGGGGAGGGAGGGAGAGAGGGGGAGAGAGAGAGAGAGGTGAAGGATATATATATATATATATATATAAGGGGAGATATATATATATATATATATATATATATATAGAGCGGGAAAGATAGAAGAGGGATGAGGAGGAGAGAGAGATAGGGGGGCAGAGAGAGAGAGGGGGGAGGGAGAGGGAGAGAGGGGAGGGAGAGGGAGAGAGAGAGAGAGGTGAAGGAGAGGGGGGCAGATATATATATATATAGAGCGGGAAAGAGAGAAGAGGGGAGAGGAGGAGAGAGATAGAGGGAGAGAGATATAGAGAGAGGGAGCGAGTGGGAGAGGGAAAGAGATATATAGAGCGGGAAAGAGAGAGGGAGGGAAGGGGAGAGAGGAGAGAGAGGAGGAGGAGATAGAGGGGGAGAGAGATAGAGAGGGGGAAGAGAAGGAGAGATATAGAGAGAGGGAGAGGGAAAGAGAGATATATAGAGCGGGCAAGAGAGAAGGAGGGAGAGGGGAGAGACAAGGGGATGAGAGAGGGGGAGAGAAGGGGGGAGCGGGAGGAGGGAGAGAGAGGGGGGGAGAAATATATTTTTGGATTTAATGATTGCTGACAGACCAATTTCCCTCCCGGGACAAAGAAAGTTCTGTATTGGAAGGAAGTGCAGATCTGGTTTAAACTGAGGATGGACACAAAGCGCCAACGGTGGCGCAGCGGTAGAGTTGCTGCCTTACAGCGAGGCCCGGGTCCCATCCAGACTACGGGTGCTGTCTGTGCGGAGTTTGCACGTTCTCCCCGCGTGCGTTTTCTCCGAGATCTCCTATTCCCCCCCCACCTCCACACTCCAAAGACGTACAGGTTTGCAGGTTAATTGTCGAGGCGTTTAACCAAGGCAAGCACCCTCGCCTCCGCTCACCTCATCTTGTTGCCTCGCCTCCACGTGTCGTCCCTCAGCTGGGCGGGCGGTGACCACGCCATCGTCTCCTCCACGCCCTCCTGCCCGAACAGCGTCCCGGCCTCGGGGAACAGCAGGCCGCCCTTGCTGTCGGGGATGACGGGAAGAACGGGGGGGGTTAGGATGGATCAGCCATGACTGAATGATGGGCCGAACGGCCTGGTTCTGCTCCTATTCCTTATGATCCTGTCTTGGGGGGGGGGATGACAGGGAAACCAGCAAATCTTCCCTAACGAGGTGGAGTGGGATGAGGCAGAGAATTCCACAGACTCACAACTCTGTGTGAAAAAAGTTTTTCCTCATCTCCGTTCAAAAATAGCTCACCCCTTTTTCTTAAACTGTACCCCGTTCCTGCCTTCTCCCCATATCCCCTGACTCCGCTATCTTCAAGAGCCCTATCTAGCTCTCCCTTGAAAGCAGCCAGAGAACCGGCCTCCACCGCCCTCTGAGGCAGAGAATTCCACAGACTGTTTCTTAAACGTTGGGATAGCCCCATCCGCAACGACCTCCTCTGGCATCTCGTTCCGTACACCCACCACCCTCTGTGCAGAGGAAGAGAATTCCACAGACTCACCACTCTCTGTGAGAAAACGTGATTATCCCCTGACTCCGCTATCTTTAAGAGCCCTCTCCCTTGAAAGCATCCAGTGAACCGGCCTCCACCGCCCTCTGAGGCAGAGAATTCCACAGACTCACAACTCTCGGTGAGGAAAAGTGTTTCCTCGTCTCCATTCTAAATGGTTTACCCCTTATTCTTAAACTGTGGCCCCTGGTTCTGGACTCCCCCAACATCGGGAACATGTTTCCTGCCTCTAGCGTGTCCAAGCCCTTAACAATCTTATACCTTTCAATAAGGTAGTTGAGGCCAGTTCATTGGCTATATTTAAGAGGGCGTTAGATGTGGCCCTTGTGGCTAAAGGGATCAGGGGGTATGGAGAGAAGGCAGGTACGGGATACTGAGTTGGATGATCAGCCATGATCATATTGAATGGCGGTGCAGGCTCAAAGGGCCGAATGGCCTCTACTCCTGCACCTATTTGTCTATGTTTCTATGTTTCTAAGATCCCCTCTCATCCTTCTGAACTCCAGGGCAGGGGTGGGGAACCTTTCCATGTCGGAAGGCTGCATTAAGTTAGTCGTAATCTAATTAGGCCGCATCCAAACAACCTCGATTAGATATAAGATTATTTGTTGAATCTTCTCGTACTCTTTGGTATTTTAAATACGTTCATTTTAAGATGAAAATAACAATAATAAAAGACAAACAAAAACATATTAATAAAAATAAAAAGGTTTGTTCTTCAAAATTTGGATTCATTGAAAAGGCCGCATTTAATGGCTTAGAAGGCCGCAGGCTCCCTGGTTCTGGACTCCCCCAACATCGTCAACAAAATAGAGAGAGTACAGAGGAGATTTACAAGAATGTTGCCTGGGTTCCAGCAACTAAGTTACAGAGAAAGGTTGAACAAGTTGGGTCTTTATTCTTTGGAGCGCAGAAGGTTAAGGGGGGACTTGATTGAGGTCTTTAAAATGATGAAAGGGATAGACAGAGTTGACGTGGATAAGCTTTTCCCATTGAGGGTAGGGAAGATTCAAACAAGAGGGCATGACATGAGAATTAAGGGACAGAAGTTTAGGGGTAACATGAGGGGGAACTTCTTTACTCAGAGAGTGGTGGCTGTGTGGAATGATCTTCCAGCAGAAGTGGTGGAGGCAGGATCGATTTTAACATTTAAAAGTAAAGTGGATAGGTATATGGACGGGAAGGGAATGGAGGGGTATGGTCTGAGTGCAGGTAGGTGGGACTAGGGGAAAATGAATGGTCGGCACGGACTGGAAGGGCCGAGAAGGCCTGTTTCCGTGCTGTAATTGTTATATAGTTATTATATGGTTATATGGACTAGGTGACGTTTCGGGTCGAGACTCTTCTGGCAACTCAGCGGGTGAGGCAGCATCTATGGAGCGAAGGAATAGGTGACGTTTCGGGTCGAGACCCTTCTGGAAACTCAGCGGGTGAGGCAGCATCTATGGAGCGAAGGAATAGGTGACGTTTCGGGTCGAGACCCTTCTGGAAACTCAGCGGGTGAGGCAGCATCTATGGAGCGAAGGAACAGGTGACATTTCGGGTCTGAAGACTGAAGAAGGGTCTTGACCCGAAACGTCACCTATTCCTTCGCTCCATAGATGCTGCCTCACCCGCTGAGTTTCTCCAGCATTTTTGTCTACCTTCACTAAGGAATGGCTCACTGTTCGTTAAGTTAAACTTTAGATCTAAACGTAACCACAATAAATGGTCGGCACGGACTGGAAGGGCCGAGAGGGCCTGTTTCCGTGCTGTAAATGTTATATGGGAACATGTTTCCTGCCTCTAGCGTGTCCAAACTCTGAGCAATCTTATATGTTTCAATGAGATCCCCTCTCATCCTTCTAAACTCCAGAGTGTACAAGCCCAGCCGCTCCATGCTCTCAGCGTATGACAGTCCCGCCATCCCGGGAATGAACCTGGTGAACCTACGCCGGGCTCCCCTCGACGGCAAGTTGGTTTGTCGTTGAATGTCCGAATAGTTTGGTGGTGGGTCAGTCACCACGGATTTGGTATCTTGTATCTTGTTGGGATTTATAAGAAATGATTTAATGATACAAACAAGCACAGTGCAGCTCTATCCACACCCACACACTGCGGGGGGGCACTGGTGTTAGACATGCCTGTATACACACAGCACCCCTTCTCTTGTCACTTACTTAAGGCCGGGCATTTCACAGGATTTTGGTCGAGACAAGCTGCTCTGCACCTGAAAACCAACAGGAGACATGGTCAGTTCGTTCAATGGAGTACAAGAATTCCAGCGAGTACATGGAGAGAGTACAGAGGAGATTTACTAGAAAGTTGCCTGGGTTCCAGCAACTAAAGGGCCTGTCCCACCAGCATGCAACTCTATGCGATGAACGCGATCAAACTAGAAGCGGGGGCCGCGCGGAGGTCGGGTGATCCCCTGTACGGGGCCGCTCCCACCAGCATGAGCCTGCATGCGGCAAGCGCGACCAAACCGGCAGCGGGGGCCGCGCGGAGGTCGGGTGAGTGGCGCAACGCGGCGCAAAGTGAGGCGAACTTGGAGCGAAGTCTAAGGTAAGTTCGCCAGGACAGAGAGGGGCACAGAGGCACACACACAGAGGGTCACGGAGCCACACACATAGAGGGTCACGGAGGCACCTACAGAGAGGGTCACGGAGGCACGATGTCGGGGCGGTGTGTAATGCGTCGAGGCGACTGCGAGCCGACAAGCCGTTGCCGCGCGGAATTTTTGGATATAGTCAGTTTTTCGGAGCCCCGCGCGATGTCGGGACTAACTCCGCACAATTCCGCACGGCTCCGGCGATCGAAGTGCCGTGCGACGCCGGGCGGCTCAAGCGACCACGTTAGGTCGCGCTCATCGCATAGAGTTGCATGCGGGTGGGACAGGCCCTTAAGTTACCGAGAACGGTTGAACAAGTTAGGTCTTTATTCTTTGGAGCACAGAAGGTTAAGGGGGGACTTGATTGAAGTCTTTAAAATGATGAAAGGGATAGACAGAGTTGATGTGGATAAGCTTTTCCCATTGAGGGTAGGGAAGATTCAAACAAGAGGGCATGACATGAGAATTAAGGGACAGAAGTTTAGGGGTAACATGAGGGGGAACTTCTTTACTCAGAGAGTGGTGGCTGTGTGGAATGAGCTTCCAGCAGAAGTGGTGGAGGCAGGATCGATTTTAACATTTAAAAGTAAAGTGGATAGGTATATGGACGGGAAGGGAATGGAGGGGTATGGTCTGAGTGCACGTAGATGGGACTAGGGGAAAATAAATGGTCGGCACAGACTGGAAGGGCCGAGAAGGCCTGTTTCCGTGCTGTAATTGTTATATGGTTATATAGTTACAAGCCGAGTCTTTCTTCATATGGAAGTCCTGCCATCCCAGGAATCAGTCTGGTGAACCTTCTCTGCACTCCCTCTATGGCAATAATGTCTTTCCTCAGATTAGGAGACCAAAACTGTACGCAATACTCCAGGTGTGGTCTCACCAAGACCCTGTACAACTGAAGTAGAACCTCCCTGCTCCTGTACTCAAATCCTTTTGCTATGAATGCCAACATACCATTCGCTTTCTTCACTGCCTGCTGCACCTGCATGCCTACTTTCAATGACTAGTGTACCATGACACCCAGGTCTCGGTGCATCTCCCCTTTTCCTAATTTGCCACCATTCAGATAATAGTCTACTTTCCTGTTCTTGCCTCCAAAGTGGATAACCTCACATTTATCCACATTATACTGCATCTGCCATGCATTTGCCCACTCACCCAGCCTATCCAAGTCACCTTGCAGCCTCCTAGCATCCTCCTCACAGCTAACACTGCCCCCCAGCTCAGTGTCATCCGCAAACTTGGAGATATTGCATTCAATTCCCTCATCCAAATCATTAATATATATTGTAAATAGCTGGGGTCCCAGCACTGAGCCTTGCGGTACCCCACTAGTCACTGCCTGCCATTGTGAAAATGACCCTACTCTTTGCTTCCTGTCTGCCAGCCAGTTCTCTATCCACATCAATACTGAACCCCCAATACCGTGTGCTTTAAGTTTGTATGCTAATCTCTTATGTGGGACCTTGTCGAAAGCCTTCTGAAAGTCCAGATATAACACATCCCCAGGTTCTCCCTTATCCACTCTACTAGTTACATAGACAATAGACAATAGGTGCAGGAGTAGGCCATTCGGCCCTTCGAGCCAGCACCACAATTCAATAGCAAGAATGTCCTTCCTCAAATTAGGGGACCAAAACTGCACACAATACTCCAGGTGTGGTCTCACTAGGGCCCTGTACAACTGCAGAAGGACCTCTTTGCTCCTGTACTCAACTCCTCTTGTTATGAAGGCCAACAGGGCCAAAACTGCACACAATACTCCAGGTGTGGTCTCACTAGGGCCCTGTACAACTGCAGAAGGACCTCTTTGCTCCTATACTCAACTCCTCTTGTTATGAAGGCCAACAGGGCCAAAACTGCACACAATACTCCAGGTGTGGTCTCACCAGGGCCCTGTACAACTGCAGAAGGACCTCTTTGCACCTATATTTGATTCCTCCTGTTATACAGGCCAACATGCCATTGGCTTTCTTCACTGCCTGCTGTACCTGCATGCTTACTTTCATAGACTGATGAACAAGGACCCCCAGATCCCGTTGTACTTCCCCTTTTCCCAACTTGACGCCATTTAGATAGTAACCTGCTAGTGTATGAACGGGCGCTGGACGGTGGGCGTGGGCCGAAGGGCCTGTTTCCTGCACTGTGTGTCCACAACTACAATGGTATGAGGTTACGCGGTGACCAGGGTCTCACCTTGTGGGTGTCCCAGGGCGCTTTAGCCAGAGTCTTGTCCTCATCCTGAAACTCATCCAGCGGCAAGGCGGAGGTGGAGAACGCTGCAAGGACAAGTCAGTGGGAGAGCATCAGTAACAACACAGTCACCTGGGGCTGCAAGTTCACCTTCGGGCCTTGTTTTTGTCATCAAACCATTAGGCGAACCACAACAAAGCTTTATTAAATCAATAGAAAATAGACAATAGGTGCAGGAGTAGAGGCCATTCGGCCCTTCGAGCCAACACCGCCATTCAATGTGATCACGGCTGATCATCCCCAATTAGTCGTCTGAAGAAGGGTCTCGGCCCGAAACATCGCCCATTTCCTTCGCTCCATAGATGCTGCCTCACCCGCTGAGTTTCTCCAGCATTTTTCTCTATCCCCAAGCAGTACCCCGCTCCTGCCTTCTCCCCATATCCCCTGACTCCGCTATCTTTAAGAGCCCTATCTAGCTCTCTCTTGAAAGTATCCAGAGAACCGGCCTCCACCGCCCTCCCCGAGGCAGAGAATTCCACAGACTCACAGCTCTCTGTGTGAAAAAGTGTTTCCTCGTCTCCGTTCTAAATGGCTTACCCGATTCTTAAACTGTGTGTGTGTGTGGCCCCTGGTTCTGGACTCCCCCAACATCAGGAACATGTTTCCTGCCTCTAGCGTGTCCAAACCCTTAACAATCTTATATGTTTCAATGAGATCCCCTCTCATCCTTCTAAACTCCAGAGTGTACAAGCCCAGCCGCTCCATTCTCTCAGCGTATGACAGTCCCGCCATCCCGGGAATTAACCTGGTGAACCTACGCTGGGCTCCCTCGATGCCTCTTACACTCCATGTACATGTGGACCACGGTCTCATCCTCACCACAGCTGCGACAGTTGGCTGCTGAGTCCGTGAATTCACGCCACAGCCATCTGCAACACTCTCCACGACAGATCCCCCGATGTAAAGGGGGAGGGCTCCATTGTAGAGGGACCTCCACCGGGGACCGCCCCCCCCGGCGTCAGGCTGTGACACGGACTGCGAGGGCTCGTCCGGACTGTAGACGAGGAGTTGCAGTGCGTGCAGGAGCGGCCCGTACAGTAAACGTCGCTCCGCGTCACGGGAACGGCACGCCGAGAATCTCGGGGAGGCGGCTCGTGCTGTGCGGGGACATTTGCTGAGGCCCAATGAGCAATTCCGGCAGAGCGGCGGGGTGGTGGGGGGGGGGGAAATGTCCGGTCGGAATCGTTCCCGCGCACGCCGCTCATCCACACCCACCGTGGCAGGGTGAGGACCGGCCACCCTGGTGTGTTTGTGTGCGTGTGTGTGTGTGTGTGTGTCTGTGCGTGTGTGTGTGAGTGTGTGAGTGTGTGTGTGTGAGTGTGTGTGTGTGTGTGTGGTGTGTGTGTGTGTGTGTGTGTGTGTGTGTGTGTGTGAGTGTGTGTGTGTGAGTGTGTGTGAGTGTGTGTGTGTGAGTGTGTGTGTGAGTGTGTGTGTGTGTGTGTGTGTGTGTGTGTGAGTGTGTGTGTGTGAGTGTGTGTGTGTGTGTGAGTGTGTGTGTGTGTGTGTGTGAGTGTGTGTGTGTGAGTATGTGTGAGTATGTGTGAGTGTGTGTGTGTGAGTATGTGTGAGTGTGTGTGAGTGTGTGTGTGTGTGTGTGTGAGTGTGTGTGTGTGAGTATGTGTGAGTGTGTGTGTGTGTGTGTGTGTGAGTGTGTGAGTGTGTGTGTGTGTGTGTGTGTGAGTGTGTGTGTGTGTGTGTGTGTGAGTGTGTGTGTGTGTGTGTGTGTGTGTGTGTGTGAGTGTGTGTGTCTGTGTGTGTGTGTGTGTGTGTGTGTGTGTGTGTGTGTGTGTGTGTGTGTGTGTGTGTGTGTGTGTGTGTCTGTGTGTGTGTGTGTGTGTGTGTGTGTGTGTGTGTGTGTGTGTGTGTGTGTGTGTGTGTGTGTGTGTGTGTGCGTTCGTGCATGTGACACCCCCGGGAGGGTGTGACGGGCCACTCCCCCCCCAGCACACTCACCGCTCTTCTTGTTCTGCCCCAGGGGGGTGGGGCCCACGTTGGGGTAGGGGGCCGCTACCGCTGCGCTGGGGTGGCTGACGCTGGTGTGTAGCGCGGAGTCCGAGTTGGTCCTGGGCGGAGGGAGAGGCAGAGGGTCAGTCACGGTCAGTCCCGCGGGGGGCCGGGACACGAGGGGAGGCAAAGTGGGGGGAATTAGGAGAGGGGGGGATGGGGAGTGGGGGGATGGGGAGTGGGGGGATGGGGAGAGGGGGGGATGGGGGAGTGGGGGGATGGGGAGAGGGGGGGATGGGGAGAGGGGGGGATGGGGAGTGTGGGGATGGGGGGATGGGGAATGGGGGGATGGGGGAGTGGGGGGAGTGGGGAGAGGGGGGATGGGGAGAGGGGGGGATGGGGAGTGGGGGGATGGGGGGATGGGGAGAGGGGGGATGGGGAGAGGGGGGGATGGGGAGAGGGGGGGATGGGGAGAGGGGGGATGGGGAGAGGGGGGATGTGGAGAGGGGGGATGGGGAGAGGGGGGGATGGGGAGTGGGGGGATGGGGAGTGGGGGGATGGGGAGAGGGGGGGATGGGGAGAGGGGGGGGTGGGGAGTGGGGTGGATGGGGTGTGGGGGGATGGGGAGAGGGGGGGATGGGGAGTGGGGGGATGGGGAATGGGGGGATGGGGAGTGGGGGGATGGGGAGAGGGGGGATGGGGAGTGGGGGGATGGGGAGTGGGGGGATGGGGAGTGGGGGGGATGGGGAGTGGGGGGGATGCGGAGTGGGGGGAGGGGAGTGGGGGGATGCGGAGTGGGGGGATGGGGAGTGGGGGGATGGGGAGAGGGGGGGGATGGGGGAGTGGGGGGATGGGGAGAGGGGGGATGGGGAGAGGGGGGATGGGGAGTGGGGGGATGGGGTGAGGGGGGGATGGGGAGAGGGGGGAGTGGGGAGATGGGGAGAGGGGGGATGGGGAGAGGGGGGATGGGGAGAGGGGGGGATGGGGGAGTGGGGGGATGGGGAGAGGGGGGATGGGGAGAGGGGGGGATGGGGAGTGGGGGGGATGGGGAGAGGGGGGGATGGGGAGAGGGGGGGATGGGGAGTGGGGGGATGGGGGAGTGGGGAGAGGGGGGGATGGGGAGAGGGGGGATGGGGAGAGGGGGGGATGGGGAGAGGGGGGGGATGGGGAGAGGGGGGATGGGGAGAGGGGGGATGGGGAGAGGGGGGATGGGGAGAGGGGGGGATGGGGGAGTGGGGGGATGGGGAGAGGGGGGATGGGGGAGTGGGGGGATGGGGAGAGGGGGGGATGGGGAGTGGGGGGATGGGGGGATGGGGAATGGGGGGGATGGGGGAGTGGGGATGGGGAGAGGGGGGATGGGGAGAGGGGGGGATGGGGAGAGGGGGGATGGGGAGAGGGGGGATGGGGAGAGGGGGGATGGGGAGAGGGGGGGGGATGGGGAGTGGGGGGATGGGGAGTGGGGGGATGGGGAGAGGGGGGGGATGGGGAGTGGGGTGGATGGGGTGTGGGGGGATGGGGAGAGGGGAGGATGGGGAGTGGGGGGATGGGGAGAGGGGGGGATGGGGGAGTGGGGGGATGGGGAGAGGGGGGATGGGGAGTGGGGGATGGGGAGAGGGGGGATGGGGGAGTGGGGGGATGGGGAGAGGGGGGATGGGGAGAGGGGGGAGATGGGGGAGTGGGGGGATGGGGAGAGGGGGGATGGGGAGAGGGGGGATGGGGAGAGGGGGGATGGGGAGAGGGGGGGATGGGGGAGTGGGGGGATGGGGAGAGGGGGGATGGGGGAGAGGGGGGATGGGGAGAGGGGGGAGATGGGGAATGGGGGGATGGGGAGAGGGGGGATGGGGAGAGGGGGGATGGGGAGAGGGGGGGATGGGGGAGTGGGGGGATGGGGTGAGGGGGGATGGGGGAGAGGGGGGGGATGGGGAGTGGGGGGGATGGGGAGAGGGGGGGATGGGGAGAGGGGGGGATGGGGAGTGGGGGGATGGGGAATGGGGGGATGGGGGAGTGGGGGGAGTGGGGAGAGGGGGGATGGGGAGAGGGGGGATGGGGGAGAGGGGGGGATGGGGAGAGGGGGGGATGGGGAGAGGGGGGATGGGGAGAGGGGGGATGGGGAGAGGGGGGGATGGGGAGTGGGGGGGATGGGGGAGTGGGGGGATGGGGAGTGGGGGGATGGGGAGAGGGGGGGATGGGGAGAGGGGGGATGGGGAGAGGGGGGATGGGGAGAGGGGGGATGGGGAGAGGGGGGGGATGGGGAGTGGGGGGATGGGGAGAGGGGGGGATGGGGGAGTGGGGGGATGGGGAGAGGGGGGGATGGGGAGAGGGGGGGATGGGGAGTGGGGGGATGGGGGAGTGGGGGGATGGGGAGAGGGGGGGATGGGGAGAGGGGGGGATGGGGAGAGGGGGGATGGGGAGAGGGGGGATGGGGAGAGGGGGGATGGGGAGAGGGGGGGATGGGGAGTGGGGGGATGGGGAGAGGGGGGGATGGGGGAGTGGGGGGATGGGGAGAGGGGGGATGGGGAGAGGGGGGGATGGGGAGTGGGGGGATGGGGGGATGGGGAATGGGGGGATGGGGGAGTGGGGGGGAGTGGGGAGAGGGGGGATGGGGAGATGGGGGGTGGGGAGAGGGGGGGGATGGGGAGAGGGGGGGATGGGGAGAGGGGGGATGGGGAGAGGGGGGGATGGGGAGTGGGGGGATGGGGAGTGGGGGGATGGGGAGTGGGGGATGGGGAGAGGGGGGATGGGGAGTGGGGGGATGGGGAGTGGGGGGATGGGGAGTGGGGGGGATGGGGAGTGGGGGGGATGGGGAATGGGGGGAGGGGAGTGGGGGGATGGGGAGTGGGGGGATGGGGAGTGGGGGGATGGGGAGAGGGGGGGATGGGGGAGTGGGGGGGATGGGGAGAGGGGGGGTGGGGGAGAGGGGGGATGGGGAGTGGGGGGATGGGGAGAGGGGGGATGGGGGAGAGGGGGGATGGGGAGAGGGGGGATGGGGAGAGGGGGGATGGGGAGAGGGGGGATGGGGGAGTGGGGAGATGGGGAATGGGGAGATGGGGAATGGGGGGATGGGGAGAGGGGGGGATGGGGAGAGGGGGGATGGGGAGAGGGGGGATGGGGGAGTGGGGGGAGCGGGGAGAGGGGGGATGGGGGAGTGGGGGGAGTGGGGAGATGGGGAATGGGGGGATGGTGAGAGAGGGGGATGGGGAGTGGGGGGATGGGGAGTGGGCGGGGGTGGGGAGTGGGGGGAGGGGAGTGGGGGGATGGGGAGTGGGGGGGGAGTGGGGGCATGGGGAGAGGGGGGGTGGGAATGAATGGAGGGGGGGAGGGGACAGGATGAGGGAAGGGGGTTCCGGAGGGAGAGAGGAGGGCCAGGCGATGATGGGGGGGCGGGAGGGGGGGTTCCAGCTCTGGCCCTGGTACAGTTCAGAGCGCAGGGGCAGGGGAGGGCCACAGGGTTCGGGAGCAGTAAACTCACCGGCTGAGGGCTGACGTCAGGCCGAAGCGATTCCCCTTCTCCGCGGGAAAGTTGCACCAGGGCAGAGCGTTCCTGCAGAGAGAGGGAGGGGGGTAACGGCAGGTCAGACCACTGTGGGGTACGGGGATTCAATATGATCATGGCTGATCATCCAACTCAGTATCCCGTACCTGCCTTCTCTCCATACCCCCTGATCCCTTTAGCCACAAGGGCCACATCTAACTCCCTCTTGAATATAGCCAATGAACTGGCCTCAACTACCCTCTGTGGCAGAGAATTCCACAGATTCACCACTCTCTGTGTGAAAAATGTTTTTCTCATCTCGGTCCTAAAAGATTTCCCCCTTATCCTTAAGCTGTGACCCCTTGTCCTGGACCTCCCCAACATCGGGAACAATCTTCCAGCATCTAGCCTGTCCAACCCCTTAAGAATTGTGTAAGTTTCTATAAGATCCTCCCCAAGTCTTCTAAATTCTAGCGAGTACAAGCCAAGTCTATCCAGTCTTTCTTCATATGGAAGTCCTGCCATCCCAGGAATCAGTCTGGTGAACCTTCTCTGTACCCCCTCTATGGCAAGAATGTCTTTCCTCAGATTTGGAGACCAAAACTGTACGCAATACTCCAGGTGTGGTCTCACCAAGACCCTGTACAACTGCAGTAGAACCTCCCTGCTCCTATACTCAAATCCTTTTGCTATGAATGCCAACATACCATTCGCTTTCTTCACTGCCTGCTGCACCTGCATGCCTACTTTCAATGACTGGTGTACCATGACACCCAGGTCTCGTTGCATCTCCCCTTTTCCTAATCGGCCACCATTCAGATAATAGTCTACCCTCATGTTTTTGCCACCAAAGTGGATAACCTCACATTTATCCACATTATACTGCATCTGCCATGCATCTGCAATGAGATTGGGAGGGAAATGTATGTACTGTATGGAGGGAAATTTAGAGATATCTGTATCGAGAGATGTATAGATGGTGATTATGGATGTGTGTATACATACATATATATACACACACACACACACACATATATATATACATATATAACCATATAACAATTACAGCACGGAAACAGGCCTTCTCGGCCCTTCCAGTCCGTGCCGACCATTTATTTTCCCCTAGTCCCATCGACCTGCACTCAGACCATACCCCTCCATTCCCTTCCCGTCCATATACCTATCCACTTTACTTTTAAATGTTAAAATCGATCCTGCCTCCACCACTTCTGCTGGAAGCTCATTCCACACAGCCACCACTCTCTGAGTAAAGAAGTTCCCCCTCGTGTTACCCCTAAACTTCTGTCCCTTAATTCTCATGTCGTGCCCTCTTGTTTGAATCTTCCCAACCCTCAATGGGAAAAGCTTATCCACATCAACTCTGTCTATCCCTTTCATCATTTTAAAGACCTCAATCAAGTCCCCCCTTAACCTTCTGCGCTCCAAAGAATAAAGACCTAACTTGTTCAACCTATATAAAGAGGGGTAGAGGGAGAGAGAGGGGGGTAGAGGGAGAGAGAGAGGTAGAGGGAGAGAGAGGGGGGTAGAGGGAGAGAGAGAGGTAGAGGGGGAGAGAGGGGTAGAGGGAGAGAGAGAGGTAGAGGGAGAGAGAGGGGGGTAGAGGGAGAGAGAGAGGTAGAGGGGGAGAGAGAGGTAGAGGGGGAGAGAGGGGGGTAGAGGGAGAGAGAGAGGTAGAGGGAGAGAGAGGGGGGTAGAGGGAGAGAGAGAGGTAGAGGGGGAGAGAGAGGTAGAGGGGGAGAGAGGGGGGTAGAGGGAGAGAGAGAGGTAGAGGGAGAGAGAGGGGGAGGAGATAATGCAGCCGTGTTGCCGCTTCGCTGCCCTGGACATGGTTGAGGATCGGGAGCGTTGTGTCTCGGCTGGCCGGTCGGTGCCCTTACCTTCTCCAGCTGCTGTCGGGGGGGAGTGCGAGGTAGGCAGAGCTGTACGGGGAGCTGTCCACGTGGGGGCCACAGGTCAAGGAACTCACGGAAGCCAGCACTGGTCACACACAAGGGGCGTGTATGTATGTATGCGTGCATGCGTGTGTGTGCGCATGTGTGTGTGTGCGTCTGCGTGTGCGCGCGTGTGCGTGTATGTATGTATGCGTGCATGTGCGCATGTGTGTAAGTGCGCGTGCGTCTGTGTGTATGTGTGTGTATGTATGTGTGTATGCGTGTGTGTATGTATGTGTGCGTGTGTGTGTGTGCGTGTGTGTGGGTGTATGTGTGTGTGTGTATGTGTGTGTATGTATGTGTGTATGTGTGTGTGTGTATGTATGTGTGTGTGTATGTGTGTGTGTATGTATGTGTGTGTGTGTGTGTGTGTATGTATGTGTGTGTGTGTGTGTGTGTATGTATGTGTGTGTGTGTGTGTGTGGGTGTGTGTGTGTGCATGCGTGTGTGTGTGTGTATGTATGTATGCGTGCATGCGTGTGTGTGTGCGTGCATGTGTGTGTGTGTGTATGTATGCGTGCATGCGTGTGTGTGTGCGTGCATGCGTGTGTGTGTGTATGTATGCGTGCATGCGTGTGTGTGTGTATGTATGTATGTGTGTGTGCGTGTGCGTGCGTCCGTTCCGCGCCACATTACCCTCTAGGGGGCAGCGGTGGAGTTGCTGCCTCACAGCGCCAGACATCCTGACTACGGGCGCTGTCTGTACGGAGTTTGCCCGTTCTCCCCATGGGGTTTCTCCGGGCGCTCTAAACATAGAAATTAGGTGCAGGAGTAGAGGCCATTCGGCCCTTCGAACCTGCACCGCCATTCAACATGATCATGGCTGATCATCCAACTCAGTATCCCGTACCTGCCTTCTCTCCATACCCCATGATTCCTTTAGCCACAAGGGCCACATCTAACTCCCTCGTAAATATAGCCAATGAACTGGCCTCAACTACCCTCTGTGGCAGAGAGTTCCAGAGACCCACCACTCTCTGTGTGAAAGACGCGCGGGTTTGTAGGTTAATTGGCTTTGGTAAAGAATTGTAAATTGTCCCCAGTGTGTAGGGTAGCGTTAATTTGCGGGGACCGCTGGTCGCTGGGCCGTAGGGCCTGTTTCCGCCCCTGAGCCGATCCCAAACTGACCGAAGATAGACGCAAAGTGCTGGAGTAACTCAGCGGGACAGGCAGCGTCTCTGGAGAGAAGGAATGGGTGACGTTCCGACACGGAACGTCACCCATTCCTTCTCTCCAGAGATGCTGCCTGTCCCGCCGAGTTATCCGAGCATTTTGTGTCTATCTTCGGTTTAGACGATAGACAAGAGGTGCAGGAGTAGAGGCCATTCAGCCCTTCGAGCCAGCACCGCCATTCAATGTGATCACGGCTGATCATCCCCAATCAGTACCCCGTTCCTGCCTTCTCCCCATATCCCCCGACTCCGCTATCTTTAAGAACCCTGTCTAGCTCTCTCTTGAAAGCATCCAGAGAACCGGCCTCCACCGCCCTCTGAGGCAGAGAATTCCACAGACTCACAACTCTCTGTGAGAAAAAGTGTTTCCTCGTCTCCATTTTAAATGGCTTACCCCTTATTCTTAAACTGTGTGTGTGTGTGGCCCCTGGTTCTGGACTCCCCCAACATCAGGACCATGTTTCCTGCCTCTAGCGTGTCCAAACCCTTAATAATCTTATATGTTTCAATGAGATCCCCTCTCATCCTTCTAAATGATCATATTGAATGGCGGTGCAGGCTAGAAGGGCCGAATGGCCTAGTCCTGCACCTAATTTCTATGTTTCTATGTTTTCTATGACATTGCCTCTCATCCTTCTAAACTCCAGAGTGTACAAGCCCAGCCGCTCCATTCTCTCAGCATATGACAGTCCCGCCATCCCGGGAATTAACCTGGTGAACCTACGCTGGGCTCCCTCAATAGCAAGAATGTCCTTCCTCGAATTAGGGGACACAATACTCCAGGTGTGGTCTCACTAGGGCTCTGTGCAACTGCAGAAGGACCTCTTTGCTCCTATATTCGATCCCTCTTGTTATAAAGGCCAACATGCCATTGGCTTTCTTCACTGCCTGCTGTACCTGCATGCTTACTTTCATAGACTGATGTACAAGGGCCCCCAGATCCCGTTGTACTTCCCCTTTTCCCAACTTGACACCAACTTAAGTTCGGACTGGCGTGATTTTGAAGCAGCATCTGCAGTTCCTTCCTAAACTAAAGGAAGACTGTGAAAGGATATCTGCCGTCTGTGTGGGGAGGTGAGCCGTGCGATCTGGACCCTCTCCACCAGTCCGTGGTGCCTCGTTCCACGGTTCGAGTCCAGCCCCAGGTTGAAGGGGCCCTGTGGGTGAGGGTAGAGAAGACGATGTCAACAGCAGCCTCGGTCCTCCACCCCCTCACCATCGACCGGACACCCCCCCCTCCCCCGCCCCCAGCTTCCGCGCCGGCTCGCGCTGACATCCACTGTCATTTAGTTCAGAGATACAGCGCGGAAACACCGACAGTGATCGCCGCGCACTAACGGCCGGCACGGTAGAGTTGCTGCCTCACGGCGCCACAGACCCGGGTTCCATCCTGACTACGGGTGCTGTCTGTACGGAGTTTGCACGTTCTGCCCGTGACCTGCGGGTGCTCCGGCTTCCTCCCGCACTCCAAAGACGTGCCGGTTTGTAGGTTAATTGGCTTGGTATAAATGTAAATTGTAAAATGTGTGTGTGTGTGGGATAGTGTTAGTGTGTGTGTGTGTGTGTGTGTGTGCGTGTGTGTGTGTGTGTGTGTCTGTATGTATGAATGGTTGTGTGTGCTTGTGTATGTGTGTGTGTGTGTCTGTCTGTGTGTGTGTGTGAGTGTGTGTGTGTGTGTGTGTGTGTGTGTGTGTGTGTGTGTGTGTGCGTGTCCGTGTGTCTGTGTGTACGTGTGAGTGTGTGTGTGTGTGTGAGTGTGCGTGTGTGTGTGTGTGAGTGTGTGTGTGTGTGTGTGTGAGTGTGTGAGTGAGTGTGAGAGTGTGCGTGTGTGTGTGTGTGTGTGAGTGAGTGAGTGAGTGTGCGTGTGTGTGTGAGTGAGTGAGTGTGCGTGCGAGCGTGAGTGAGTGTGTGCGTGAGTGAGTGAGTGAGTGAGTGTGTGCGTGAGTGAGTGAGTGAGTGAGTGTGTGCGTGAGTGAGTGAGTGATTGTGTGCGTGCGTGCGTGTGTGCGTGCGTGCGTGTGTGCGTGCGTGTGAGTGTGTGTGTGATGATCGCTGGTCGGCGTGGCCCCGGTGGGTCAAACGGCCTGTTTCCGCGCTGTGTCTCTAGACTAAACTAACACTGTCCTACACACACACGTTAGGGGTGACGGGGGTCAGGTACCGTTACCCCCGGTTACCTGGAAGTCGGCGATGGCGTTGCTGGAGATGGCGTTGACGTTGGGCAGGGAGCCGCCGTAATACTGTCCCCGCGTCTGTGACAGGCGCAGCTGGTGCACCTTCTGGGCCTGTAACTGAGGACAGGAGAGAGACACAGCGTTAACCTGGGCAGGCAGACACACACACAGACAGACAGAGGTGCAGGCGAACACACACATACACGCACACGCACACACACATGAACGCGCGCACGTACATGCACACACTGGTGCATACAGACAGACTGAGGTGCAGGCAAACACACATATACACGCACACACACACACAGCCACACACACGCTGGTGCACAGACAGACTGAGGTGCAGGCAAACACAGATATACACACGCACACACACTCACACACACACTGCTGCATATGGACAGACTGAGGTTCAGGCAAACACATATATACACACGCACACACACACACACAGACAGACAGACACACACACACACTGGTGCATACAGACAGACTGAGGCACAGGCAAACACACATATACGCACGTACGCGCGCACACACACACACACACTGCTGCATACGGACAGACTGAGGTGCAGGCGAACACACATATACGCACACACACGCACAGACACATAGACGCGCGCACGCACAGACACACACACACTGGTGCATACAGACAGGCTGAGGCGCAGGTGAACACACACATACACGCACACGCACAGGCAGACACACATAGACGCACGCCGCACACACACACAGGTGCATTCAGACAGACTGAGGTGTAGGTGAACACACATATACACACACAGACATAGACACACAGAAGCACGCCGCACACACACACACAGCCACACACACACTAACAATATTAATGATTTGGAAAAGGGAATTAGGAGCAACACTAGCAAGTTTGCGGATGACACAAAGCTGGGTGGCAGTGTGAACTATGAAGAGGATGTTAGGAAGTTGCAGGGTGACCTGGACAGGTTGAGTGAGTGGGCAGATGCGTGGCAGATGCAGTATAATATAGATCAATGTGAGGTTATCCACTTTAGCAGCAAAAACAAGGGGGCAGATCATTATCTCAATGGGGTTAGGTTAGGTAAGGGGGAGGTGCAGCGAGACCTGGGCGTCCTTGTACACCGGTCACTGAAAGTTGGCTTACAGGTACAGCAGGCAGTGAAGAAAGCTCATGGAATGTTGGCCTTCATAACGAGAGGATTTCAGTACAGGAGTAAAGATGTTAGTACAGGGCTCTGGTGAGACCACACCTGGAGTATTGTGTACAGTTTTGGTCTCCTAATTTGAGGAAGGACATCCTTGTGATTGAGGCAGTGCAGCGTAGGTTCACGAGATTGATCCCTGGGATGGCGGGACTGTCATATGAGGAAAGACTAGGCTTGTATTCACTGGAGTTTAGAAGGATGAGGGGGAGGGGGGGGGGAAATCTTATAGAAACGTATACAATTATAAAAGGACTAGACAAGCTAGAAGCAGGAAAATGTTCCCAATGTTGGGCGAGTCCAGAACCAGGGGCCACAGTCTTAGAATAAAGGGGAGGCCATTAAGAGGTGAGAAAAACAGAGGGTTGTGAAATTATGGAATTCCTTGCCACAGAGGGCAGTGGAGGCCAAATCACTGGATGGATTTAAGAGAGAGTTAGATAGAGCTCTAGGGGCTGGTGGAGTCAAGGGATATGGGGAGAAGGCAGGCACGGGTTATTGATTGGGGACGATCAGCCATGATCACAATGAATGGCGGTGCTGGCTCAAAGGGCCTCCTCCTGCACCTATTTTCTATGTACCCCCGTGCTATACTGTACCCCAGTGTTATACTGTACCCCAGTGTTACACACAGACCTGTCCCCACCAGTACTGTACCCATGTTATACTGTACCCCAGTGTCACACACACAGACCTGTCCCCACCAGTACTGTACCCCAGTATTGTACTGTACCCCAGTGTTATATTGTACCCCAGTGTCACACACACAGACCTGTTCCCTGTACTGTACCCCAGTATCATACTGTACCCCAGTGTTATACTGTACCCCGGTGTTATACTGTACCCCAGTGTCACACACACACAGATCTGTCCCCGCCAGTACAGTACCCCAGTGTTATACTGTACCCCAGTATTGTACTGTACCCCAGTGTTGTACTGTACCCCAGTGCTGTACTGTACCCCAGTGTTGTACTGTACCCGTGTTGTACTGTACCCCAGTGTTATACTGTACCCCAGTATTGTACTGTACCCCAGTGTTGTACTGTACCCCAGTGTTGTACTGTACCCCAGTATTGTACTGTACCCCAGTGCTGTACTGTACCCCAGTGTTGTACTGTACCCCAGTATTGTACTGTACCCCAGTGCTGTACTGTACCCCAGTGTTATACTGTACCCGTGTTGTACTGTACCCCAGTGCTGTACTGTACCCCAGTGTTGCACTGTACCCCAGTGTTGTACTGTACCCCAGTGTGATACTGTACCCCAGTGTTGTACTGTACCCCAGTGTTGTACTGTACCCCAGTGTTATACTGTACCCCAGTGCTGTACTGTACCCCAGTGTTGTACTGTACCCCAGTGCTGTACTGTACCCCAGTGTTATACTGTACCCCAGTGCTGTACTGTACCCCAGTGCTGTACTGTACCCCAGTGCTGTACTGTACCCGTGTTGTACTGTACCCCAGTGCTGTACTGTACCCCAGTGTTGTACTGTACCCCAGTGCTGTACTGTACCCCAGTGTTGTACTGTACCCCAGTGCTGTACTGTACCCCAGTGTTATACTGTACCCCAGTGTTGTACTGTACCCCAGTGTTGTACTGTACCCCAGTGCTGTACTGTACCCCAGTGTTGTACTGTACCCCAGTGTTGTACTGTACCCCAGTGCTGTACTGTACCCCAGTGCTGTACTGTACCCCAGTGCTGTACTGTACCCCAGTGTTGTACTGTACCCCAGTGCTGTACTGTACCCCAGTGTTATACTGTACCCCAGTGTTATACTGTACCCCAGTGTTACACTGTACCCCAGTGTTGTACTGTACCCCAGTGTTATACTGTACCCGTGTTATACTGTACCCCAGTGCTGTACTGTACCCCAGTGTTGTACTGTACCCCAGTGCTGTACTGTACCCCAGTGTTACACTGTACCCCAGTGCTGTACTGTACCCCAGTGTTGTACTGTACCCCAGTGTTATACTGTACCCCAGTGTTACACTGTACCCCAGTGTTACACTGTACCCCAGTGCTGTACTGTACCCCAGTGCTGTACTGTACCCCAGTGTTATACTGTACCCCAGTGTTATACTGTACCCCAGTGTTATACTGTACCCGTGTTATACTGTACCCCAGTGCTGTACTGTACCCCAGTGTTGTACTGTACCCCAGTGTTATACTGTACCCCAGTGTTGTACTGTACCCCAGTGCTGTACTGCACCCCAGTGTTGTACTGTACCCCAGTGCTATACTGTACCCCAGTGTTATACTGTACCCCAGTGTTGTACTGTACCCCAGTGTTATACTGTACCCCAGTGTTGTACTGTACCCCAGTGCTGTACTGTACCCCAGTGTTGTACTGTACCCCAGTGCTATACTGTACCCCAGTGTTGTACTGTACCCCAGTGCTATACTGTACCCCAGTGTTGTACTGTACCCCAGTGTTGTACTGTACCCCAGTGTTACACTGTACCCCAGTGTTGTACTGTACCCCAGTGTTACACTGTACCCCAGTGTTGTACTGTACCCCAGTGTTACACTGTACCCCAGTGTTGTACTGTACCCCAGTGTTACACTGTACCCCAGTGCTGTACTGTACCCCAGTGCTGTACTGTACCCCAGTGTTGTACTGTACCCCAGTGCTGTACTGTACCCCAGTGCTGTACTGTACCCCAGTGCTGTACTGTACCCCAGTGCTGTACTGTACCCCAGTGCTGTACTGTACCCCAGTGTTACACTGTACCCCAGTGCTGTACTGTACCCCAGTGTTATACTGTACCCCAGTGCTATACTGTACCCCAGTGTTACACTGTACCCCAGTGCTGTACTGTACCCCAGTGCTGTACTGTACCCCAGTGCTGTACTGTACCCCAGTGTTACACTGTACCCCAGTGCTGTACTGTACCCCAGTGTTATACTGTACCCCAGACAGACAGACAGACCCAGGCTACTCCCCGCTGGAGGGAGGGAGCGGGCTGGGAGTAGCTGGGCTGCCCGGGGCCTGCTGCCTAGGCCGCCCCCTCCACCCCCCCCCAGCCACCCACCCGCGAGTTGGTCAGCTCCATCATCACTTCCTCGAAGGCCGCCGTCTCCTCCGCCTGCTTCTGGTTGTGCAGCGCGATCTTCTCGCTGAACTTGCGCGGGTTGTTCGCCGCCGCCATGTTGGTGGGTGGGCGGGTGGCGAGGCCGTGCGGCCGTGCGGGCGGGCGGGCGGGCGGGATGGATGGAGGGAAGGAGGGAAGGAGGGATGGAGGGAGGGAGGGGAGGGGAGTGGGAGAAGGAGGCGGCCGTCAGATCCACTGCCCGAGCGAGCCTCACACACACACACACACCCGCCTAGGCCAGGCCGACCGCCCGCCGCCGCCTCCGCCGCCGCGCCTGCCGGGAGTTGTAGTCCACCGGCCCCCTCCACCCCATCTCCCATCGCGGTCAGTCCCCCCACAGTGGACTACAACTCCCAGGGTGCCCCGCAAACCCGCCCAGGCCAGCCCGACCGACTCAGGCATGGACGTCAGCAGCGCCGCCTGCCGGGAGTTGTAGTCCACCGGCCCCCTCCACCCCATCTCCCATCGCGGTCAGTCCCCCCCTCAGTGGACTACAACTCCCAGGGTGCCCCTGCGCCTCAGGCATGGACGTCAGCTGTAGTCCTCCCCTTGCCGCCCTCCACGGCCGTCGACTACAACTCCCAGCATGCACCGAGCCCACAGAGCGACTACATCCCCCAGCGTACCCTGCAACCCAGGGATTGACGTCAGCCGTAGTCCTCCCCTTGCCGCCCTCCACGGCCATCTGCCTACAACTCCCAGCATGCACCGAGCCCACAGAGCGACTACATCTCCCAGCGTACCCTGCAACCCAGTCAATGACGTCAGCCGTAGTCCTCCACAGCCATCTGCCTACAACTCCCAGCGTGCACCGGGCCCACACCGCGACTACATCTCCCAGCGTACCCTGCACCCTAACCATCGACGACATGTCTGCCTCGCATCGCCTGCCGGGACATGTAGTCATAATTTGGAACACTCCCAGCCTCTGCCTACAACTCCCAGCATGCTATGTACAGATGTGTCCAGCAGTGTTGAAGAAGGAACTGCAGATGCTGGAAAATCGAGGGTTACACAAAATGCTGGATGTTGCAGATTTCAGGCTCCTGTAGCTTCTACCTGAAGGCAGTGGAGAGATGAGTGTGTGGCCAGGATGTCAAGTCAAACAAACTTTATTGTCATTTAGAAATACATCGATCTATGCAGTTCCAAACGGAATTCCGTTGCATTTGGCTCCACGTGCAACACGATAAATTAACCGAAGGGTAGGCATGGATGAAAAGGATAAATAGACAATGGTGGCAGCCCATTACACGGCATTCAGGAGTCTGATGGCTCGTGGGAAGAAGCTGTTGCAGAACCTTGATGTTCTGCTCCTTATGCTGCGATATCTTTTTCCCGAGGGCAGCAGAGTGAACAGTCCGTGATGGAGATGTGTGGGGTCTTTTATAATACTACTGGCCTGAGACACGCAACGTTTGGTCGCAACATCCCCGATTGAGGGGAGAGAGGTCCCGATGATTTTTTTCCGCTGTCCTCACCACTCTCTGCACGGACTTCCAGTCAGAGGCTTTACAGTCCCCAAACCAGACAGAGATACAGCTGGTCAGAATACTCCCTATGGTGCCCCTGTAGAAAGTAGTGAGGATGGGATGGGGGAGGTGAGCTCTTCTCATCCGGCGCAGAAAGTGCAACCGTGGTGCAGTGGTGCAACCGTGCAATGGTGTGGGTCCTTGATGATGATGGCAGCCTTTTTGAGGCAGCGACTGCGATAGATCCCCTCGATGGTGGGGAGGTCAGAGCCGATGATGGACTGGGCAGTGTTTACAACCTTTTGCAGCCTTTTCCGCTCCTGGACGTAATACGACATTCTCCGAAAGCCATGTTACTCTTAAGTGGCCAGTAATCTCTTGAACGATATAAAGATCTGGCACTACACCCTACACTAAACGTTACTCCCATATCATGTATCTGTACACTGTAAATGGCTCGATTGTAATCACATATTAACCATATGCACGGAAACAGGCCTTCTCGGCCCTTCCAGTCCGTGCCAACCATTTATTTTCCCCTAGTCCCATCTACCTGCACTCAGACCATACCCCTCCATTCCCTTTCCCGTCCATATACCTATCCACTTTCCTTTTAAATGTTAAAATCGATCCTGCCTCCACCACTTCTGCAGGAAGATCATTCCACACAGCCACCACTCTCTGAGTAAAGAAGTTCCCCCTCATGTTACCCCTAAACCTCTGTCCCTTAATTCTAAAGTCATGTCCTCTTGTTTGAATCTTCCCTACCCTCAATGGGAAAAGCTTATCCACGTCAACTCTGTCTATCCCTTTCATCATTTTAAAGA
>CAUPSL010000298.1:0-14000 GCA_963514005.1 Raja brachyura
CCCTGTTCTTCCCTCTCCCTCTCCTTCTTCCTCTCCCCTGTTCTTCACTCTGCCTCTCCCTTTCCTTCTCCCTCTCCCTCTCTCTCTCCCCTGTTCTTCCCTCTCGCTCTCCCCTGTTCTTCCCTCTCCCTCTCCCCTGTTCTTCCCTCTCCCCTGTTCTTCCCTCTCGCTCTCCCCTGTTCTTCCCTCTCCCTCTCCCCTGTTCTTCCCTCTCCCTCTCCCCTGTTCTTCACTCTTCCTCTCCCTCTCCCTTGTTCTTCCCTCGCCCTCCTCCTCTCCCTCTCCCCACTTCTTCCCTCTCCCTCTCCCTCTCCCCATTTCTTCCCTCTCCCTCTCCCTCTCCCCCTCTCTCTCCCCTGTTCTTCCCTCTCCCTCTCCCTCTCCTTCTCCCCTGTTCTACCCTCTCCCTCTCCCTCTCCCTCCCCCTCTCCCCTGTTCTTCCCTCTCCCTCTCCCCTGTTCTTCCCTCTCCCTCTCCACTGTTCTTCCCTCTCCCCCTCCCTCTCCCTCTCCCTCTCCCCTGTTCTTCCCTCTCCCTCTCCCTCTCCCTCTTACTCTCCCTCTCCCTCTTCCTCTCCCGCTCCCTCTCCCTCTCCCCTGTTCTTCCCTCTCCCTCTCTCTCTCTCTCCCTCTCCCTGTTCCCTGTTCTTCCATCTCATTCTCCATCTCCCTCTCCCCTGTTCTTCCCTCTCCCTCTCGCTCTCCCTTCTCCTCTCCCCTGTTCTTCCCTCTCCCTCTCCCCTGTTCTTACATCTCGCTCTCCCTCCCACTACCTCCCTCTCCCTCTTCCTCCCCTTCCCTCTCTCCTGTTCCTCACTCTCCCTCTCACCTGTTGCTCCCGCTCCCTATCCCTCTCCCTCTCCCTATCCATCTCCCTCTCCCCTGTTCTTCCCTCTCCCTTCCCGTTTCCCCTCTTCTTCCCTCTCCCTCTCCCTCTTCCCTCTCCCCTGTTCTTCCCTCTCCCTCTCCCTCTCCGCGTTCTTCCCCCTCCCCTGTTCTTCCCTCTCCCTCTCCCTCTATCCTGTTCTTACCTCTCCCTATCCCACTCCCTCTCACTCTCCCTCTCCCCTGTTCTTCCCTCTCCCTCTCCCCTTTTCTTCACCCTCCCTCTCTGCTGTTCTTCCCTCTCCCTCTTCCTCTCCCCTGTTCTTCCCTCTCGGGAGCAACAGGTGAGAGGGAGAGTGAGCAACAGGGGAGAGGGAGAGGGAGAGGGAGAGGGAGAGTGAAGAACAGGGGAGAAGGAGAGGGAGAGGGAGAGGGAAGAACAGGGAAGAGGGAGAGGGAGATGGAGAGGGAGACGGAAGAACAGGGCAGAGGGAGAGGGAGAGGGAGAGGGAGCGGGAGCAACAGGGGAGAGGGAGAGTGAGGAACAGGGGAGAGGGAAAGGGAGGAAGAGGGAGAGGGAGAGGGAGAGGGAGGTAGTGGGACAGGGAGAGGGAGATGGAAGAACAGGGGAGAGGGAGAGGGAAGAACAGGGGAGAGGGAAGAACAGGGGAGAGGGACAGGGAAAAACATGAGAGAGGGAGAGGGAAGAACAGGGGAGAGGGAGAGGGAAGAACAAGGGGAGGGAGAGGGAGAAGGAGGGGGGGGAGAGGGAGAGGGAGATGGCGAGGGAGATGGAGAGGGAGAGTTAGAGGGAAGAACAGGTGACACGGAAGAACAGGGGAAGAGGGAAGAACAGGGAAGAGGGAAGAACAGGGGAGAGGGAAGATAGGGGAGAGAGAAGGGGAAGAACAGGGGAGAGGGAGAGGGAAGAACAGTGGAGAGGGAGAGGGAAGGAGAGGGGAGAGGGATAGGGAGAGGGAGAGGGAAGAACAGGTGAGAGGGAGAGGGTGAGGGAGAGGGAGAGGAAGAGGTTGAGGGAAAGGGGGAGGGAGAGGGAAGAACAGGGGAGAGGGAGAGGGAAAAAGGGGAGAGGGAGAGGCAGACGGGGAGAGGGAACAAAAGGGGAGATGGGGAGGGAGAGGGAAGAACAGGGTAGAGGGAGAGGGAGAGGGAGAGGTTGAGAGAAAGGGAGAGGGAGAGGAAGACGAAGAGGGCGAGGGAGAGGGAGAGGGAAGAACAGGGGAGAGGGAGAGGGAGAGGGAGAGGGAAGAACAGAGGAGAGTGAGAGGGAGAGGGAGGTAGATGGCGAGGGAGAGGGAGAGGGAGTGGTAGAGGGAACAACAGGGGGGAGGGAGAAGGAAGAACAGTGGAGAGGGAGAGGGAAGGACAGGGGAGAGGGAGAGGGAGAGGGAAGAACAGGTGAGAGGGAGAGAGAAAAACAGGAGAGAGGGAGAGGGAGAGGGAAGAACAGGATAGAGAGAGAGGGAAGAACAGGGGAGAGGGATAGGGAGACGGAGGGCGAGAGGGAGGGAGATGGCGAGGGAGAGGGAGAGGTAGAGGGAAGAACATGGGAGAGGGAAGAACAGGGGAAGAGGGAAGAACAGGGAAGAGGGAAGAACAGGGGAGAGGGAGAGGGAAGAACAGTGGAGAGGGAGAGGGAAGGACACGGGAGAGGGAGAGGGAGAGGGAGATGGATAGGGAGAGAGAAGTACAGGGGAGAGGGGGAGGGAGAGGGAGAGGGAAGAACAGGGCAGAGGGAGAGGGCGAGGGAGAGGGAGAAGGAGAGGGAGCGGGAGAGTGAAGAACAGGGGAGAGGGAGAGGGAAGAACAGGGGAGAGGGAGAGCGAAGAACAGGAGAGAGGGAGAGGGAAGAACAGGGGAGAGGGAGAGGGAGAGGGAGAGGGAGTGAGGGGCAGAGGGAGAGGGCGATGGCGAGGGAGATGGAGGGAGAATTAGACGGAAGAACAGGGGGGAGGGAAGAACAGGGGAGAGGGAAGAACAGGGGAGCGGGAGAGGGAGAGGGAGTTGGAAGAACAGGGGAGTGGGAGATGGAAGAACAGGGGAGAGGGAGAGGGAGAGTGAAGAACAGGGGAGAGGGAGAGGGAGACGGAGAGGGAGAGGGAAGATCAGGGGAGAGGGAGAGGGAGAGGGAGAGGGAGGGAGAGGGAGAGGGAGAGGGAGAAGGAGAGGGAGAGGGAAGAACAGGGGAGATGGAGAGGGAGAGGGAAGAACCGGGGAGAGGGAGAGGGAGAGGGAAGAACAGGGTAGAGGGAGAGGGAGAGGTAGAGGGAAGAACAGGGGAAGGGGGAAGAACAGGGAAGAGGGAAGAACAGGGGAGAGGGAAGATAGGGGAGAGGGAAGGGGAAGAACAGGGGAGAGGGGGAGGGAAGAACAGTGGAGAGGGAGAGGGAGAGGGAAGGACAGGGGAGAGGGAGAGGGAGAGGGAAGAACAGGTGAGAGGTAGATGGAGAGGGAAGAACAGGGAAGAGGGAGTGGGAGAGGAAGAGGGAGAGGGAGAGGGAGAGGGAGAGGGAGAGGGATATGGAGAGGGAGAGGGAGTGGGAGACGGAGAGGGAAGAACAGGGGAGAGGGAGTGGGAGAGGGAGAGGGAGAGGGAGAGGGAAGTACAGGGGAGAGGGAGAGGGAAGAACAGGGGAGAGGGAGAGGGAAATGGAGAGGGAAGAACAGAGGAGAGTGAGAGGGAGAGGGAAGAACAGGGGAGAGGGATAGGGAGTGGGAGGGCGAGAGGGAGGGAGATGGCGAGGGAGAGGGAGAGGTAGAGGGACGAACATGGGAGAGGGAAGAACAGGTGAGAGGGAAGAACAGGGGAAGAGGGAAGAACAGGGAAGAGGGAAGAACAGAGGAGAGGTTGAGGGAAAGGGAGAGGGAGAGGGAGAGGGAGAGGGAAGAACAGATGAGAGTGAGCGGGAGAGGAATAACAGGGAAGAGGGACAGGGAGAGGGAGGGCGAGAAGGAGGGAGATGGCGAGGGAGAGGGAGGGGTAGAGGGAAGAACCTGGGAGAGGGAAGAACAGGTGAGAGGGAAGAACAGGAGAAGAGGGAAGAACAGGGGAGAGGGAAGAACAGGGGAGAGGGAGATGGGGGGACACGGGAGAGGGAGAGGGAGAGGGAGACGGAAGAACGGGTGAGAGGGAAAAACAGGGGAGAGGGAGAGGGAGAGGGAGAGGGAGAGGGAGAGGGATATGGAGAGAGAAGTACAGGGGAGAGGGGGAGGGAGAGGGAGAGGGAGAGGGAGAGGGAGAGGGAGAGGGAGAGGGAGCGGGAGCGGGAGAGTGAAGAGCAGGGGAGAGGGAGTGGGAGGGAGAATGAAAGGGAAGAAGAGGGCAGAGGGAGAGCGAAGAACAGGGGAGAGGGAGAGGGAAGAACAGGGGAGAGGGAGCAGGAAGAACAGGGGAGAGGTAAAGGGAGAGGGAGTGAGGGGGAGAGGGAGAGGGTGATGGCGAGGGAGATGGAGAGGGAGAATAAGAGGGAAGAAAAGGGGAGAGGGAAGAACAGGGGAGAGGGAGAGGGAAGGACAGGGGAGAGGGAGAGGGAAAAACGGGAGAGGGAGAGGGAGAGGGAGGGAGTGGGAAAGGGAGAGTGAAGAACAGGGGAGAGGGAGACAGAGGGAGAGGGAAGATCAGGGGAGAGCGAGAGGGAGAGGGAGAGGGAGAGGGGAAAACGAGAGAGGGAGAGGGAAAGGGAGTGGGAGAGGGAGACAAGGGAGAGGGAGAGGCAAAAACGGGAGAGGGAGAGGGAGAGGGAGTGGGAGAGGGAGAGGGACAGGGAGAGGGAGAGTGACTTTCCCTCTAGACTTTCAGAAGGCTTTCGACAAGGTCCCGCATAAGAGATTAGCATACAAACTTAAAGCACACGGTATTGGGGGTTCAGTATTGATGTGTATAGAGAACTTGCTAGCAGACAGGAGGCAAAGGGTAGGAGTAAACGGGTCCTTTTCACAATGGCAGGCAGTGACTAGTGGGGTGCCGCAAGGCTCAGTGCTGGGACCCCAGCTATTTACAATATATATTAATGATTTGGACGAGGGAATTCAATGCAACGTCTCCAAATTTGCAGATGACACCAAGCTGGGGGGTACAGTTAGGTGTGAGGAGGATACTTGGAGGCTGCAGGGTGATTTGGATAGGTTGAGTGAATGGGCAAATGCATGGCAGATGCAGTATAATGTGGATAAATGTGAGGTTATCCACTTTGGTGGCAAAAACATGAGGGTAGACTATTATCTGAATGGTGGCAGATTAGGAAAGGGGAGATGCAACAAGACCTGGGTGTCATGGTACACCATTCATTAAAAGTAGGCATGCATGTGCAGCAGGCAGTGAAGAAAGCATATGGTATGTTAGCATTCATAGCGAAAGGATTTGAGTATAGGAGCAGGGAGGTTCTACTGCAGCTGTACAGGGTTTTGGTGAGGCCACACCTGGAGTATTGCGTACAGTTTTGGTATCCAAATCTGAGGAAAGACATCCTTGCCATAGAGAGGCAACAGAGAAGATTCACCAGACTGATTCCTGGGATGTCAGGACTTTCATATGAGGAAAGATTGGATAGACTCGGCTTGTACTCGCTGGAATTTAGAAGATGGAGGGGGAATCTTATAGAAACTTACACAATTCTTAAGGGGTTGGACAAGCTAGATGCTGGAAGATTGTTCCCGATGTTGGGGGAGTCCAGAACAAGGGGTCACAGTTTAAGGATCAGGGGGAATTCCTTTAGGACCGAGATGAGGAAAACATTATTTACACAGAGAGTGGTGAGTCTCTGGAATTGTCTGCCAGAGAAGGTAGTTGAGGCCAGTTCATTGGCTATATTTAAGAAGGCGTTAGATGTGGCACTTGTGGCTAAAGGGATCAGGGGGTATGGAGAGAAGGCAGGTACAGGATACTGAGTTGGATGATCAGCCATGATTACATTGAATGGCGGCAGGCTCGAAGGGGCGAATGGCCTACTCCTGCACCTATTTTTCTATGTTTCTATGTTTCTAAGAGGGGAGAGGGAGAGGGGGAGAGGGAAGAACAGGAGAGCGGGAGAGGGAGAGGGAAAGGGAAGAACGGGGAGAGGGACAGGGAAAGGGAAATGGACAGGGAGAGGGAGAGGGAAAGGGAGAGGGAGAAGGCGAGGGCGAGGGAGAGGGAGAGGGAAGATCAGGGGAGAGGAAGAGGGAGAGGGAAGAACAGGGGAGAGGGACAGGGAGAGGGAAGAACACGGGAGAATGAGAGGGAGAGGGAAGAACAGGGGTTCCTCTCCCTCTCCCCTGTTCTTCCCTCTCCCTCTCCCCTTTTCTTCACCCTCCCTCTCTGCTGTTCTTCCCTCTCCCTCTTCCTCTCCCCTGTTCTTCCCTCTCGGGAGCAACAGGTGAGAGGGAGAGTGAGCAACAGGGGAGAGGGAGAGGGAGAGGGAGAGGGAGAGTGAAGAACAGGGGAGAAGGAGAGGGAGAGGGAGAGGGAAGAACAGGGAAGAGGGAGAGGGAGATGGAGAGGGAGACGGAAGAACAGGGCATAGGGAGAGGGAGAGGGAGAGGGAGAGGGAGAGGGAGAGGGAGAGGGAGCGGGAGCAACAGGGGAGAGGGAGAGTAAGGAACAGGGGAGAGGGAAAGGGAGGAAGAGGGAGAGGGAGAGGGAGAGGGAGGTAGTGGGACAGGGAGAGGGAGATGGAAGAACAGGGGAGAGGGAGAGGGAAGAACAGGGGAGAGGGAAGACCAGGGGAGAGGGACAGGGAAAAACATGAGAGAGGGAGAGGGAAGAACAGGGGAGAGGAGAGGGAAGAACAAGGGGAGGGAGAGGGAGAAGGGGGGGGGAGAGGGAGATGGCGAGGGAGATGGAGAGGGAGAGTTAGAGGAAGAACAGGTGACACGGAAGAACAGGGGAAGAGGGAAGAACAGGGAAGAGGGAAGAACAGGGGAGAGGGAAGATAGGGGAGAGAGAAGGGGAAGAACAGGGGAGAGGGAGAGGGAAGAACAGTGGAGAGGGAGAGGGAAGGAGAGGGGAGAGGGATAGGGAGAGGGAGAGGGAAGAACAGGTGAGAGGGAGAGGGAGAGGGAGAGGGAGCGGAAGAGGTTGAGGGAAAGGGGGAGGGAGAGGGAAGAACAGGGGAGAGGGAGAGGGAAAAAGGGGAGAGGGAGAGGCAGACGGGGAGAGGGAACAAAAGGGGAGATGGGGAGGGAGAGGGAAGAACAGGGTAGAGGGAGAGGGAGAGGGAGAGGTTGAGAGAAAGGGAGAGGGAGAGGAAGACGAAGAGGGCGAGGGAGAGGGAGAGGGAAGAACAGGGGAGAGGGAGAGGGAGAGGGAAGAACAGAGGAGAGTGAGAGGGAGAGGGAGGTAGATGGCGAGGGAGAGGGAGAGGGAGAGGTAGAGGGAATAACAGGGGGGAGGGAGAAGGAAGAACAGTGGAGAGGGAGAGGGAAGGACAGGGGAGAGGGAGAGGGAAAAAGGGGAGAGGGAGAGGCAGACGGGGAGAGGGAACAAAAGGGGAGATGGGGAGGGAGAGGGAAGAACAGGGTAGAGGGAGAGGGAGAGGGAGAGGTTGAGAGAAAGGGAGAGGGAGAGGAAGACGAAGAGGGCGAGGGAGAGGGAGAGGGAAGAACAGGGGAGAGGGAGAGGGAGAGGGAAGAACAGAGGAGAGTGAGAGGGAGAGGGAGGTAGATGGCGAGGGAGAGGGAGAGGGAGAGGTAGAGGGAACATCAGGGGGGAGGGAGAAGGAAGAACAGTGGAGAGGGAGAGGGAAGGACAGGGGAGAGGGAGAGGGAGAGGGAAGAACAGGTGAGAGGGAGAGAGAAAAACAGGAGAGAGGGAGAGGGAGAGGGAAGAACAGGATAGAGAGAGAGGGAAAAAGGGGAGAGGGAATAAAAGGGGAGATGGGGAGGGAGAGGGATGAACAGGGGAGAGGGAGAGGGAGAGGGAGAGGGAGAGGGAGAGGGAGAGGGAGATGGAGAGGGAGAGGGAGAGGAGACGAAGAGGGCGAGGGAGAGGGAGAGGGAAGAACAGGGGAGAGGGAGAGGGAAGAACAGGGGAGAGGGAGGGAGACGGAGGGCGAGAGGGAGGGAGATGGCGAGGGAGAGGGAGAGGTAGAGGGAAGAACATGGGAGAGGGAAGAACAGGGGAAGAGGGAAGAACAGGGAAGAGGGAAGAACAGGGGAGAGGGAGAGGGAAGAACAGTGGAGAGGGAGAGGGAGAGGGAGTGGGAGATGGATAGGGAGAGAGAAGTACAGGGGAGAGGGGAAGGGAGAGGGAGAGGGAAGAACAGGGCAGAGGGAGAGGGCGAGGGAGAGGGAGAAGGAGAGGGAGCGGGAGAGTGAAGAACAGGGGAGCGGGAGAGGGAAGAACAGGGGAGAGGGAGAGCGAAGAATAGGAGAGAGGGAGAGGGAAGAACAGGGGAGAGGGAGAGGGAGAGGGAGAGGGAGAGGGAGTGAGGGGCAGAGGGAGAGGGTGATGGCGAGGGAGATGGAGGGAGAATTAGAGGGAAGAACAGGGGGGAGGGAAGAACAGGGGAGAGGGAAGAACAGGGGAGCGGGAGAGGGAGAGGGAGTGGGAAGAACAGGGGAGAGGGAGATGGAAGAACAGGGGAGAGGGAGAGGGAGAGGGAGAGTGAAGAACAGGGGAGAGGGAGAGGGAGACGGAGAGGGAGAGGGAAGATCAGGGGAGAGGGAGAGGGAGAGGGAGAGGGAGAGGGAGAGGGAGAGGGAGAGGGAGAGGGAGAGGGAGAGGGAAAGGGAGGGAGACGGAGACGGAGAGGGAGAAGGAGAGGGAGAGGGAAGAACAGGGGAGATGGAGAGGGAGAGGGAAGAACCGGGGAGAGGGAGAGGGAGAGGGAAGAACAGGGGAGAGGGAGAGGTAGAAGGAAGAACAGGGGAAGGGGGAAGAAAAGGGAAGAGGGAAGAACAGGGGAGAGGGAAGATAGGGGAGAGGGAAGGGGAAGAACAGGGGAGAGGGGGAGGGAAGAACAGTGGAGAGGGAGAGGGAGAGGGAAGGACAGGGGAGAGGGAGAGGGAGAGGGAGAGGGAAGAACAGGTGAGAGGGAGAGGGAGAGGGAAGAACAGGGGAGAGGGAGTGGGAGAGGAAGAGGGAGAGGGAGAGGGAGAGGGAGAGGGAGAGGGATATGGAGAGGGAGAGGGAGAGGGAGTGGGAGAGGGAGAGGGAAGAACAGGGGAGAGGGAGTGGGAGAGGGAGAGGGAGAGGGAAGAACAGGGGAGAGGGAGAGGGAAGGACAGGGGAGAGGGAGAGCGAAGAACAGGAGAGAGGGAGAGGGAAGTACAGGGGAGAGGGAGAGGGAAGAACAGGGGAGAGGGAGAGGGAAATGGAGAGGGAAGAACAGAGGAGAGTGAGAGGGAGAGGGAAGAACAGGGGAGAGGGATAGGGAGTGGGAGGGCGAGAGGGAGGGAGATGGCGAGGGAGAGGGAGAGGTAGAGGGACGAACATGGGAGAGGGAAGAACAGGTGAGAGGGAAGAACAGGGGAAGAGGGAAGAACAGGGAAGAGGGAAGAACAGAGGAGAGGTTGAGGGAAAGGGAGAGGGGGAGGGAGAGGGAGAGGGAAGAACAGGGCAGAGGGAGAGGGCGAGGGAGAGGGAGAAGGAGAGGGAGCGGGAGAGTGAAGAACAGGGGAGAGGGAGAGGGAAGAACAGGGGAGAGGGAGAGCGAAGAATAGGAGAGAGGGAGAGGGAAGGACAGGGGAGAGGGAGAGGGAGAGGGAGAGGGAGTGAGGGGCAGAGGGAGAGGGTGATGGCGAGGGAGATGGAGGGAGAATTAGAGGGAAGAACAGGGGGGAGGGAAGAACAGGGGAGAGGGAAGAACAGGGGAGCGGGAGAGGGAGAGGGAGTGGGAAGAACAGGGGAGAGGGAGATGGAAGAACAGGGGACAGGGAGAGGGAGAGGGAGAGTGAAGAACAGGGGAGAGGGAGAGGGAGACGGAGAGGGAGAGGGAAGATCAGGGGAGAGGGAGAGGGAGAGGGAGAGGGAGAGGGAGAGGGAGAGGGAGAGGGAGAGGGAGAGGGAAAGGGAGGGAGACGGAGACGGAGAGGGAGAAGGAGAGGGAGAGGGAAGAACAGGGGAGATGGAGAGGGAGAGGGAAGAACCGGGGAGAGGGAGAGGGAGAGGGAAGAACAGGGGAGAGGGAGAGGGAGAGGTAGAAGGAAGAACAGGGGAAGGGGGAAGAACAGGGAAGAGGGAAGAACAGGGAGAGGGAAGATAGGGGAGAGGGAAGGGGAAGAACAGGGGAGAGGGGGAGGGAAGAACAGTGGAGAGGGAGAGGGAGAGGGAAGGACAGGGGAGAGGGAGAGGGAGAGGGAGAGGGAAGAACAGGTGAGAGGGAGAGGGAGAGGGAAGAACAGGGGAGAGGGAGTGGGAGAGGAAGAGGGAGAGGGGAGAGGGAGGGAGAGGGAGAGGGATATGGAGAGGGAGAGGGAGAGGGAAGAACAGGGGAGAGGGAGTGGGAGAGGGAGAGGAGAGGGAAGAACAGGGGAGAGGAGAGGGAAGAAAGGGGGGAGAGGGAGAGCGAAGAACAGGAGAGAGGGAGAGGGAAGTACAGGGGAGAGGGAGAGGGAAGAACAGGGGAGAGGGAGAGGGAAATGGAGAGGGAAGAACAGAGGAGAGTGAGAGGGAGAGGGAAGAACAGGGGAGAGGGATAGGGAGTGGGAGGGCGAGAGGGAGGGAGATGGCGAGGGAGAGGGAGAGGTAGAGGGACGAACATGGGAGAGGGAAGAACAGGTGAGAGGGAAGAACAGGGGAAGAGGGAAGAACAGGGAAGAGGGAAGAACAGAGGAGAGGTTGAGGGAAAGGGAGAGGGGGAGGGAGAGGGAGAGGGAAGAACAGATGAGAGTGAGAGGGAGAGGGAATAACAGGGGAGAGGGATAGGGAGAGGGAGGGCGAGAGGGAGGGAGATGGCGAGGGAGAGGGAGAGGTAGAGGGAAGAACCTGGGAGAGGGAAGAACAGGTGAGAGGGAAGAACAGGAGAAGAGGGAAGAACAGGGGAGAGGGAAGAACAGGGGAGAGGGGGATGGGGGGACACGGGAGAGGGAGAGGGCGAGGGAGAGGGAAGAACAGGTGAGGGGGAAAACAGGGGAGAGGGAGAGGGAGAGGGAGAGAGAGAGGGATATGGAGAGAGAAGTACAGGGGAGAGGGGGAGGGAGAGGGAGAGGGAGAGGGAGAGGGAGAGGGAGAGGGAGCGGGAGAGTGAAGAGCAGGGGAGAGGGAGTGCCAGGGAGAATGAAAGGGAAGAAGAGGGCAGAGGGAGAACGAAGAACAGGGGAGAGGGAGAGGGAAGAACAGGGGAGAGGGAGCAGGAAGAACAAGGGAGAGGTAAACGGAGAGGGAGTGAGGGGGAGAGGGAGGGTGATGGCGAGGGAGATGGAGAGGGAGAATAAGAGGGAAGAAAAGGGGAGAGGGAAGAACAGGGGAGAGGGAGAGGGAAGGACAGGGGAGAGGGAGAGGGAAGAACAGGTGAGAGGGAGAGAGAAAAACAGGAGAGAGGGAGAGGGAGAGGGAAGAACAGGATAGAGAGAGAGGGAAAAAGGGGAGAGGGAATAAAAGGGGAGATGGGGAGGGAGAGGGATGAACAGGGGAGAGGGAGAGGGAGAGGGAGAGGGAGAGGGAGAGGGAGAGGGAGATGGAGAGGGAGAGGGAGAGGAGACGAAGAGGGCGAGGGAGAGGGAGAGGGAAGAACAGGGGAGAGGGAGAGGGAAGAACAGGGGAGAGGGAGGGAGACGGAGGGCGAGAGGGAGGGAGATGGCGAGGGAGAGGGAGAGGTAGAGGGAAGAACATGGGAGAGGGAAGAACAGGGGAAGAGGGAAGAACAGGGAAGAGGGAAGAACAGGGGAGAGGGAGAGGGAAGAACAGTGGAGAGGGAGAGGGAGAGGGAGTGGGAGATGGATAGGGAGAGAGAAGTACAGGGGAGAGGGGGAGGGAGAGGGAGAGGGAAGAACAGGGCAGAGGGAGAGGGCGAGGGAGAGGGAGAAGGAGAGGGAGCGGGAGAGTGAAGAACAGGGGAGCGGGAGAGGGAAGAACAGGGGAGAGGGAGAGCGAAGAATAGGAGAGAGGGAGAGGGAAGAACAGGGGAGAGGGAGAGGGAGAGGGAGAGGGAGAGGGAGTGAGGGGCAGAGGGAGAGGGTGATGGCGAGGGAGATGGAGGGAGAATTAGAGGGAAGAACAGGGGGGAGGGAAGAACAGGGGAGAGGGAAGAACAGGGGAGCGGGAGAGGGAGAGGGAGTGGGAAGAACAGGGGAGAGGGAGAGGGAGACGGAGAGGGAGAGGGAAGATCAGGGGAGAGGGAGAGGGAGAGGGAGAGGGAGAGGGAGAGGCAGAGGGAGAGGGAGAGGGAGAGGGAGAGGGAAAGGGAGGGAGACGGAGACGGAGAGGGAGAAGGAGAGGGAGAGGGAAGAACAGGGGAGATGGAGAGGGAGAGGGAAGAACCGGGGAGAGGGAGAGGGAGAGGGAAGAACAGGGGAGAGGGAGAGGTAGAAGGAAGAACAGGGGAAGGGGGAAGAACAGGGAAGAGGGAAGAACAGGGGAGAGGGAAGATAGGGGAGAGGGAAGGGGAAGAACAGGGGAGAGGGGGAGGGAAGAACAGTGGAGAGGGAGAGGGAGAGGGAAGGACATGGGAGAGGGAGAGGGAGAGGGAGAGGGAAGAACAGGTGAGAGGGAGAGGGAGAGGGAAGAACAGGGGAGAGGGAGTGGGAGAGGAAGAGGGAGAGGGAGAGGGAGAGGGAGAGGGATATGGAGAGGGAGAGGGAGAGGGAGTGGGAGAGGGAGAGGGAAGAACAGGGGAGAGGGAGTGGGAGAGGGAGAGGGAGAGGGAAGAACAGGGGAGAGGGAGAGGGAAGGACAGGGGAGAGGGAGAGCGAAGAACAGGAGAGAGGGAGAGGGAAGTACAGGGGAGAGGGAGAGGGAAGAACAGGGGAGAGGGAGAGGGAAATAGAGAGGGAAGAACAGAGGAGAGTGAGAGGGAGAGGGAAGAACAGGGGAGAGGGATAGGGAGTGGGAGGGCGAGAGGGAGGGAGATGGCGAGGGAGAGGGAGAGGTAGAGGGGACGAACATGGGAGAGGGAAGAACAGGTGAGAGGGAAGAACAGGGGAAGAGGGAAGAACAGGGAAGAGGGAAGAACAGAGGAGAGGTTGAGGGAAAGGGAGAGGGGGAGGGAGAGGGAGAGGGAAGAACAGGGCAGAGGGAGAGGGCGAGGGAGAGGGAGAAGGAGAGGGAGCGGGAGAGTGAAGAACAGGGGAGAGGGAGAGGGAAGAACAGGGGAGAGGGAGAGCGAAGAATAGGAGAGAGGGAGAGGGAAGAACAGGGGAGAGGGAGAGGGAGAGGGAGAGGGAGTGAGGGGCAGAGGGAGAGGGTGATGGCGAGGGAGATGGAGGGAGAATTAGAGGGAAGAACAGGGGGGAGGGAAGAACAGGGGAGAGGGAAGAACAGGGGAGCGGGAGAGGGAGAGGGAGTGGGAAGAACAGGGGAGAGGGAGATGGAAGAACAGGGGAGAGGGAGAGGGAGAGGGAGAGTGAAGAACAGGGGAGAGGGAGAGGGAGACGGAGAGGGAGAGGGAAGATCAGGGGAGAGGGAGAGGGAGAGGGAGAGGGAGAGGGAGAGGGAGAGGGAGAGGGAACGGGAGGGAGACGGAGACGGAGAGGGAGAAGGAGAGGGAGAGGGAAGAACAGGGGAGATGGAGAGGGAGAGGGAAGAACCGGGGAGAGGGAGAGGGAGAGGTAAGAACAGGGGAGAGGGAGAGGGAGAGGTAGAAGGAAGAACAGGGGAAGGGGGAAGAACAGGGAAGAGGGAAGAACAGGGGAGAGGGAAGATAGTGGAGAGGGAAGGGGAAGAACAGGGGAGAGGGGGGAGGGAAGAACAGTGGAGAGGGAGAGGGAGAGGGAAGGACAGGGGAGAGGGAGAGGGAGAGGGAGAGGAAGAACAGGTGAGAGGGAGAGGGAGAGGGAAGAACAGGGGAGAGGGAGTGGGAGAGGAAGAGGGAGAGGGAGAGGGAGGGAGAGGGAGAGGGATATGGAGAGGGAGAGGGAGAGGGAAGAACAGGGGAGAGGGAGTGGGAGAGGGAGAGGGAGAGGGAAGAACAGGGGAGAGGGAGAGGGAAGGACAGGGGAGAGGGAGAGCGAAGAACAGGAGAGAGGGAGAGGGAAGTACAGGGGAGAGGGAGAGGGAAGAACAGGGGAGAGGGAGAGGGA
>CAUPSL010000299.1:0-21283 GCA_963514005.1 Raja brachyura
CCCTCCCCCATGTAGTCGACAAACTAGAGCAGGACAAACCCAGGCACCGATGGATAGGAGAGGGGTTTGGGCCAAATGCGGGCAGGTGGGACTAGTGTCACGGGGGGCAACTTGGGCAGCATGAGCAAGTTGGGCCGAAGAGCCTGTTTCCATGCTGTACGACTCCATGGGTCTCCGGAGGAGGGTCCACTATGGATACAGAGGGTGGCAGACCCCGACGATGTCTCCGGAAGCTTCTGCCTGAGAGAGGCCCTCTTCCCCTCCCACCCTGGTCAATGGAGGCAGGGAATGGAAGGGAGACACACACCTGCGGGGAGAAGGAATGGGCGACGCTTCCTTCGGGTCGAGACCCTTCTTAGGGATAAGGGAAAGGAGAGATAGAGAACGATTGAGGAACGATGTTCAAAAAACGTAACGATGATAAAGGAAACAGGTGTTGGTCTGAAGAAGGGTCTCGACCAGAAACGTCGCCCATTCCTTCTCTCCAGAGATGCTGCCTGTCCCGCTGAGTTACTCCAGCATTTTGACTATCGTTGCTGGCTGTTTGTTGGGTGAAAACGAGAAACTAGTGCGACTTGGGTGGGGGAGGGATAGAGAGAGATGGATTGGACTGGAGAGATAGATCAGCACTAGAAACATAGAAATTAGGTGCAGGAGTAGGCCATTCGGCCCTTCGAGCCTGCACCGCCATTCAATATGATCACGGCTGATCATCCAACTCAGTATCCCGTACCTGCCTTCTCTCCATACCCCCTGATCCCTTTAGCCACAAGGGCCACATCTAACTCCCTCTTAAATATAGCCAATGAACTGGCCTCAAGTACCCTCTGTGGCAGGCCATAAGGGTCAGGCCCCCCCCCCCCCCCCCCCCCCCCCGGGCTTGTAGCGGGCTCCGCATCGACTCTGGGTCTTGCATACTTACTGGTACCAGGAATGCTTCTGTATCTGTTCCAACTGTGAGCAGCCATGGGTGGCGGGAGAGAAAGAGAGAGAGAGAGAAGAGAATTCAGAATAGAGGCCCTGCTGCTCTCGAGGGATGGCGGACTGCGGGCGTGTCGGGCAGGGAGAGGGGCCTCCAACGTGGTTGTCCATCCTCAGCTGGGCAACTAATCCCCAGCTCCTCACCCCAAGGAATTAACCCCCCCTCCCCCACAACGGGGTAACACTGACTAACGTTCCCAATAGGGTGGGAGATTGCAACCTTCACGTGGTCCGCCTCTGTTTCGACTAATGCAATCGACTCGACGTGCACAAACGGAAGATCAAATAGAAGAAGTTGTCCGACAACTTTAGGCCACAGGAAAGTAGAAGAAGACTTTCCCAATGAGGTAACGCCAACAAACTTTGACGTTGACGTAACAATGACACCTTTGCTAATGAGGTATCTCATGATCAGTGCAGGTGTCAGGGGTTATGGGGAGAGGGCAGGAGAATGGGGTTAGGAGGGAGAGATAGATCAGCCATGGTTGAATGGCGGAGTGGACTTGATGGGCCGAATGGCCTAATTCTGCTCCTATTCCTTATGACTTCATGACCTTCCCCGATGGGGTAATGCGCCATGTTGGGGCAATGTTGACAATGGTTCCCAATGGGGTAACGTTGATAAACTGCCCTGATGGACACGGAGAATCCTCACTCCAGGGAACGAGCCTAATCTTTGCTGGTGGAACAACATTGATCAGGACCCAAGGGGGGGGGGGGGGGGGTAACGCTGATCTTGGCCCATCTGTGGAGTAACGTTGTGACCACTCTTCCCCTATGGGGAGACTCTGATCTAATTGGTATGGGGGAGAGGAGGGGGGAGAGAGGGGGGAGATAGAAGGGGAGAGATGGGGAGAGAGGGAGGAAAGGAAGGGAGGGGGGGAGAGAAGGGGGAGAGAAGGGGGAGGGAAGGGGGGATAGAAGGGGGGAGAGGGGGGGAGAGGGGGAGGGAGAGAGGGGGAGGGAGAGAGGGGGGGAGAGGGGGGAGAGAAGGGGGGAGAGAAGGGGGGAGAGAAGGGGAGAGAGGGGGGAGAGGGGGGAGAGGGAAAGAGGGGGTTTAGTGGGTGGTAGTGAGAGAGGGGGTGAGGAGTAGAGGGTGGGGAGAGGGGGGGACATAGGGGGAGGGGGGAGGGGGATGGGGGAGGGGTGACATGGGGGGAGGGGGGAGACTGACCGACAGACGTTTCTCTGCATCCACCTCGATCATGCTGCGCAGGAGACTCTGGCAGTCGGGGGGGATGAAGTGGGGCATGTGGAACACCCCGCGTTTCACCTTCTCCAGGAGCTGCCTCAGGTTGTCGTCATCGAAGGGCAGAGCGCCCTGGGGAGTAAAGCCAGCGTCACTCTCCCCGTCACTCTCCCCAGCCCCCTTGTCCCCCACTCTCCCCAGCCCCCCCCCTTGTCCCCCCCCCCCACTCGCTGGCCCGCGCCCAGCCCCCCCCCGACCCACGGCCACTCACCACGAGCAGCGCGAAGAGGATGACGCCGCAGCTCCACACGTCGGCACGGCGCCCATCGTACTTCTCCCCCTGGGGGCAGAAACGGAGCGGTCAGCGGCCTGGAGATGACCCAAATCCCCCCCCCCCACCCCCATCCACCCCACCCCCGCCCACCGTCACCCTACCCCCCCCCCCGCACCCCTCTGTAAAGCGGGAGGAAACCGGGGCACCTGGAGAAAACCCACACAGGTCATGGGGAGAACGTGCAAACTCCGTACAGACAGCACCCGTAGTCGGGATCGAACCCGCGCTGTGAGGCAGTGGCTCTCCCCCACTAATGAGAAAGCTTGGTGCCAACTTGGGAACCAGCAAACTTTTCTTCCAAGATGGTGCGGTCGAACCTCTTCCTCCGCCTAAAGACTGCAGATGCTTCGAGGACGTGTTGCCCGGCACGGTGGCGCAGCGGTAGAGTTGCTGCCTCGCAGCGCCAGAGACCCGGGTTCGATCCCGACCACGGGCGCTGTCTGTACGGAGTTTGCACGTTCTCCCCGTCACCCGCGTGGGTTTTCTCCGGGCGCTCCGGTTTCCTCCCACGCCCCAAAGACTTGCAGGTTTGTAGGTTAATCGGTACAAGTGTAACTTGCCCCTAGTGTGTGTGGGATAGTCTTAGTGTGCGGGGATCGCAGGACTCGATGGGCCGAAGGGCCTGTTTCCTCACTGTATCTCTAAACTAGACAAACATACGGGCAGTACGGTGGATGGGAGTGGGTGGTGGAGGTGTCACCACGGCAACAGTGTGTTTATATAAGAGATAGGAGCAGAATTAGGCCATTCGGCCCATCAAGTCTACTCCACCATCCAATCACGGCTGATCTATCTCTCCCTCCTAACCCCATTCTCCCCGTAACCCCCAACACCCGCACTAATGAAGATAAATATATGAAGAAAAGCCCAGGAAAGAGAATAAAACTCACCCTGATCACCTCTGGACAGGCGTAGTGCGGAGACCTGAGGGTGGGACAGAGAGAGGGTTAGAGGTCAGAGAGTCGCACAGCATGGAAACAGGCCCTTCGGCCCAACTCAGCCAACATGGGGAGGGGGGGAGAGAGGGGGAGAGGGAGGGAGAGGGAGGGAGAGGGAGGGAGAGGGAGGGAGAGGGAGGGAGAGGGAGGGAGAGGGAGGGAGGTGGGAGAGGGGGAGGGGGAGAGAGAGGTGGGGGGGAGTGGGGGAGGGGGGGGGAGAGGGGGAGATAGGGGGAGATAGGGGGGAGAGGGGGGGAGAGGGAGAAGGCTGGCGGACTGGCGGGGAAGACAGTGAGAGGTAGAGGGGAGAAGAGTGGGGGGGAGAGGGAGGGGGGAGAGAGAGAGGGGGAGAGAGAGGGAGAGGGGGGAGGGGGAGGGGGAGGTGGAGGGGGAGAGAGGGGGAGAGGGGGAGGATAGGGGGGGAGAGGGGGAGAAAGGAGGAGAGGGGGAGAGGGGGAGAGGGGGGAGAGGGGGGAGAGGGGGGAGGGGAGAGGGGGGGAGGGGGGGTGAGGGTGGAGACCTGTGGGGAGAGAGAACAGAGGGTCAGAAGACATCGAGTTGCACTACACAGAAACAGGCCCTTCAGCCCAACTCAGCCATGCCAGCCAACATGCCCCATCTACTCTTGTCCAATTTAGACCACATCATCTAAGCAATTCTTCTCACTTCTCTCACTAGTTCCCCATATAGTTTACAGCGTACGATGTTTACACATTGTGTTGTGCTGCTGCAAGTAAGAATGTCGTTGTTCTATCTGGGACACAGGACAATGAAACACTCGAGACTCTTGACGTCCACATACCTATCCAGATGCGACCACAGTCCCAGCCTCAACTACCTCCTCCGGCAGCTCGTTCCATACACACACCACCCTCTGTGTGAAGATGTTGCCCCTCAGGTTCCTATTAAATCTTTCTCCCCACTTCCCTCACCTTAACTCGGCCTCACTCGTGTCCACTGACCAAGATTGTCAGTCTAAGCCAGTTCTAGTCAGACCGCTCAGAAATAGACCCCCTTGGACTAACTCTGGACTGTTGGGGGGAAACCGGGGCACCCGGAGGAAACCCGCGCGGGTCCCGGGGAGAACGCACAAACTCCGTACAGACAGCACCCGTAGTCGGGATCGAACCTGGGTCTCTGGCAGCTGTGATGCAGCAGCTCTACACTCTGCGCCCCTGGTTCAATCCTCAGCCCAGGCTGAGACTCACAGCGGCTTCCTGTCCGATTGCAAGAATCACCAACAACTGCTAGGGCCGGGCACGGTGGCGCAGCGGTAGAGTTGCTGCCTCACGGTGCCAGAGACCCGGGTTCGATCCCGACCACGGGTGCTGTCTGTACGGAGTTTGCACGTTCTCCCCGTGACCTGCGTGGGTTTTCTCCGGGTGCTCTGGTCTCCTCCCACACTCCAAAGATGTGCAGGTTTGTAGGTTAATTTGGCTCTAGGTAAAATTGTAAATTGTCCCTAGTGTGTGCAGGATAGTGTAATAGCCCCGTCCCACAGTACGGGTTCATTCCAAGAGCTCTCCCAAGTTTAAAAAATATCAAACTCGTGGTAAGCACGGAGAATGAACGTAGCGGGTACGTCGGAGCTCGGGGACGTCTCGTAACGCTAACGGCAGGTACTCGGGAAGACTCGCTAACGGCAGGTAAGCACCGGAAGACGCGTGAAGATTTTTCAACACGTTGAAAAATGTCCACGAGAGCCCCGAGTACCGACGAGTGGCCGTTATCGTAAATCTCCGAGTTCCAATCAGGACAAACTCGGGAGAGAGAGCTCTTGGAATGAACTCGTACTGTGGGACAGGGCCTTTAGTGTGCGGGGATGACTGGTCGGCACGGACTCGCTGGGCCGAAGGGCCTGTTTCCACGCTGTATCCCCAAATTAAGTCCGAAAGACGTGCGGGCTTGCAGGTTAAATCTTCAATCAATTGTCCCGAGTGTGTGTGTGGGAAAGTATACAGGTGACCATTGGTCGGGGCAGAATCAATGGGCTGAAGGGACTGTTTCCCCGCGCTGTTTAACTAAACGTCCTGAAGACGTGCGGGTTTTAGATGGAATCTTCAATAAATTGTCCAGTGTAGGATGAAACTAGTTTAGTTTAGAAATACAGCGCGGAAACAGGCCCTTCGGCCCATCGAGTCCGTGCCGACCAGCGATCCCCGCACACTGACACTATCCTACACACACACTAGGGACAATTCACAATTATACCAAGCCAATTAACCTACAAACCTGCACGTCCTTGGGGTGTGCAGGTAGGTGTTGGCCGGCATGGACTGGGTGGGCCGAAGGGCCACGATGTGCCTCTGAAGTCTAAACCCCCACGTTGGGCGAGGCTGCAGGACCGGCCCCGGGATTCGAACCATTGGCGCGCTGCCTTCTTACCCACAACTGGTCTCCAGGAGGCTGTCACCAACCTGGAGGGAAGCCATCCCAAAGTCCGCAATCCGGATGTTGTTCTTCTCGTCCAGGAGCAGGTTCTCCGGCTTCAGGTCCCTGTGGCTGGAAGAACGAGGGAAGAGTTATCAGAAGGAAACAAGGTGACGACCACAGCTGATCTGATGGAGATGGACGCAAAAAACCTGGAGTCACTCAGCGGGACAGACAATAGACAAAGGACAGTAGGTGCAGGAGGAGGCCATTCGGCCCTTCGAGCTAGCACCGCCATTCATTGTGATCATGGCTGATCATCCCCAATCAGTACCCCGTAACTGCTTTCTCCCCATATCCCTTGACTCCACCAGCCCCTAGAGCTCTATCTAACTCTCTCTTAAATCCATCCAGTGATTTGGCCTCCACTGCCCTCTGTGGCAGGGAATTCCACAAATTCACAACTCTCTGGCTGAAAAAGTTTTTTCTCACCTCAGTCTTAAATTACCTCCCCTTTATTCTAAGACTGTGTGTGGCCCCTGGTTCTGGACTCGCCCAACACTGGGAACATTTTTCCCGCATCTAGCTTGTCCAGTCCATTTATAATTTTATATGTTTGTTAGACAATAGACAATAGGTGCAGGAGTAGGCCATTCGGCCCTTCGAGCTAGCATTGCCATTCAACGTGATCATGGCTGATCATCCCCAATCAGTACCCTGATTGGCTTTGGCAAATTGTAAATTGTCCCTAGTGTGTGTAGTAGGATGTGCGGGGATCGCTGGTCGGCGCGGACTCGGTGGGCCGAAGGGCCTGTTTCCCACGCTGTATCTCTGAACTAAACGTCCTCTCACCCGAGAGCTGTGCCCTCTAGCCTTTGGATTCTCTACGCCGGGGAGGAGAGTCATTGACTATTCGTCAAGAACGAGGGGGACAGCTGTCTCTGGGGGAGGTCAAAGGTTAACGAGAATTGCCAATAAACGCCCCGGCCAATGCCTTAACCGATTGAATGAAGCTGGTTCAATTAGACCAGCAGCCGGGAGGCCAGGAGGTTAACCCTTGCATTCCCTCTCTCTGGTATAAGCATGCAATGAGTCTCACTGACGATAGACACAAAATGCCGGAGTAAAGGGCCTGTCCCACCAGCATGCAACTCCATACGATGAGCGCGACCTAACGTGGTCGCTTGAGCCGTCCGGCGTCGCGGGGCCGGTCCCACTTCGATCGCCGGAGCCGTGCGGAATTGTGCGGAGTTCGTCCCGACATCGCGCGGGGCTCCGAAAAACTGACCGTGTTCAAAAATTCCGCGCGGCAACAGCTTGTCGGCTCGCAGTCGCCTCGACGCATTACACACCGTCTCGATGTCGTGCCTCCGTGTACCTATCTGTAGGTGCCTCTGTGGCCCTCTCTGTGTGTCCCTCTCTGTCCTGGTGAACTTACCTTTAAGACTTCGCTCCAAGTTCGCCTCACTTTGCGCCGCGTTGCGCCACTCACCCGACCTCCGCGCGGCCCTCGCTGCCGGTTTGGTCGCGCTTGCCGCATGCAGGCGCATGCTGGTGGGAACGGCCCTGTACAGGGGATCACCCGACCTCCGCGCGGCCCCAGCTTCTAGTTTGATCGCGCTCATCGCATGGAGTCGGATGCTGGTAGGACAGGCCCTTAACTCAGCGGAACAGGCAGGGTCGAGACGACCTGAAACGTCACCCATTCCTTCTCTCCAGAGACGCTGCCTGTCCCGCTGAGTTACTCCAGCATCTTGTGTTGACAGTAATGCCAGAATGCCTCCTGAATTAGAGGCTTATTAGGCAGAAGGAGAGGTTGAACAAACTTGGATTGTTCTCTTGAGAATGCCGGAGGATTGAGGAGGGACCTGACAGATGTCTATAAAAGAATTAAAGTTGGTGTAGACAATAGACAATAGGTGCAGGAGGAGGCCATTCGGCCCTTCGAGCCAGCACCGCCATTCAATGTGATCATGGCTGATCATCCCCAATCAGTACCCTGTTCCTGCCTTCTCCCCATATCCCCTGACTCCACTATCTTCAAGAGCCCTATCTAGCTCTATCTTGAAAGTATCCAGAGAATTCTTTGAGGCAGAGAATTCCACAGACTCACAACTCTCTGTGAGAAAGAGTGTTTCCTCGTCTCCGTTCTAAATGGGTTACCATTTAAGAAACAGTGCTTGGTAGGGCAGGTTTGTAGGGATATGGGCCAAACGTGGGCTAGTGTAGGTGGGACATGTTGGCCGGTGTGGGTAAGTTGGGCCTGTTTCTGTGCTGTATCTCTAGTTTATTTGTCACATACACATACGGGATGTGCAGTGAAATGAAAAGTGACCAATGCTCGCGTACTTTGTGCAAATAAACAAACAAGCGAACTACAAACAGAATGGAACAGAATCATATATTCACGTATTACATATTGTGGGAGGATAAGGGGAAAAAAACCAGCAATGGTACATTCTGTGACTGTAATTGCTGCCGGCACTCGCGGGGTTAACGCTGCCTGCTGATGCGAGACGTGACTGCACAGGAGCTGGGCGCAGGGCGCCGGTGCAGCTGTGGAAACGGGTCGCTGATTAAAACACATCTCGCATTCATCACCAGCGCAGCCGACACACATGCGCGCCACCAGAAATCTTATCACACTGGTCCCTGCAGAGTAATGTCTGTGGCAGGAGCTGGTGTAACGGAGGCAACAGCCCTGTCCTGCCCTGACACACACACGCGAGCCGCACAAAGCGTTTTAACGGGACGCATCGCAGCGCGGTTCGGGGACAGCTCCGTCCAAGAACCGCAAGAAATGGCAGCGAATTGTGGACGCAGCCCAGACCAGACCAACCTCCCTCCCTTCTTCCTTCCATTCACAACTTGGAGCAACGCCCATTGTCAGAGTGGGGCCCAGCGCAAATTAGAGGAACAGCACCTCATATTTTATTTAATTCACATGTTCAATCGATAATGTTTTATTATTAATGTTTAATGTTTTATGTGTCACGTGGGGGTGGAGCGCCAAGGAAAATTCCTTGTATGTGAATACTTGGCCAATAAACCAAATCATTAATTAATTTGTTCATTCATATTTCTCTTGGGCAGCTCACACCCCAGCGGCTGAAATACTGAAGATGGGCACAAAATGCTGGAGTAACTCAGCGGGACAGGCAGCGTCTCTGGAGAGAAGGAATGGGTGACGTTTCGGGTCGAGACCCTTCTTCAGACTGGTTGGGGATGAACATGGACTTCTCTAACTTCAAGTAGCCCTCGCTTTCCCCCCTCTCTCCACCCCTTCCCCAATTCCCTGTTATCCGACCAGTCTTGCTGTCCCTAACTACATATGATCTCTGTACCGCCCCCTCCCCTGAAGAAGGACCCCTCATCCTCCTGCGCTCCAAGGGATAGAATGTTCAAGAAGGAACTGCAGATGCAGGAAAATCGAAGGTGGACAAAAATGCTGGAGAAACTCAGCGGGTGCAGCAGCATCTATGGAGCGAAGGAAATACAGAACGTTGCCTATCTCCTTCGCTCCATAAATGCTGCCGCACCCGCTGAGATTCTCCAGCACTTTTGTCCACCTCCAGGGAATAGAGACCCAGTCTGCTCCACCTCTCCCTGTAGCTCGCACCCTCTAGTCCTGGCAACATCCTCGTAAATCTTCTCTGTGCCATTTCCAGCTTGACAACATCTTTCCTGTAACACGGTGCCCAGAACTGGACACAAATTGTGTGGGGGGGGGGGGGGGGGTGATATCGGTGGTGCAGCGGTAGAGTTGCTGCCAGAGACCCCGGTTCGATCCTGACTACGGGTGCCGTTTGCACGTTCTCCCCGCGACCCGCGTGGGTTTCATCCGGGCGCTCCGGTTTCCCCCCACACTCCAAAGACGTGCGGGTTTGTAGGTTAATTTGGCTTTGGTAAAATTGTGAATTCCCCTACTGTGTGCAGGATAGTGTTAGTGTTTGGTGTGCAGGTTTGTTGGTAAATTGGCTTGGTGTAAATGTATAATTTGTCGCCTCGTGTGCGTAGGATAGTGTTAGTGTGCGGGGATCGCCGGTCGGCGCGGACTCGGTGGGAGGCCGCGCTGCATCTCCAAAACGAGAACAAGGGGATCTAAAGGCTTGCCCTTACCATATGGAGTGGCTGTGGCAGAAATCCAGTGCCGATATTATCTGTCGGAAAAACTTGCGCGCTTCCTTGGGAGTTAGCCGTCCCTTTTTCACGAGGTAATCGAACAATTCTCCGCCAGATACGTGCTCCAGCACTAAATACCTGAAAGAAAGAGATGAATGTAGGCGGCAAGTCAGAACCACCACGTCTACCCCAACTCTTAAAATGTGGATCACAAGCTTGTCTGAGATGCTTCATCTTGAAGATATGAGACTCATAGAAACATAGAAACATAGACAATAGGTGCAGGAGTTGGCCATTCGGCCCTTCGAGCCTGCACCGCCATTCAATATGATCATGGCTGATCATCCAACTCAGTATCCCGTACCTGCCTTCTCTCCATACCCCCTGATCCCTTTAGCCACAAGGGCCACATCTAACTCCCTCTTAAATATAGCCAACGAACTGGCCTCAACTACCTTCTGTGGCAGAGAATTCCACAGATTCACCACTCTCTGTGTGAAAAATGATTTTCTCATCTCGGTCCTAAAAGACTTCCCCCTTATCCTTAAACAGTGACCCCTTGTCCTGGACTTCCCCAACATCGGGAACAATCTTCCTGCATCTAGCCTGTCCAACCCCTTAAGAATTTTGTACGTCTCTATGAGATCCCCCCTCAATCTTCCAAATTCCAGCGAGTACAAGCCGAGTCTATCCAGTCTTTCTTCATATGAAAGTCCTGCCATCCCAGGAATCAGTCATAAAAAGGTACAACCCCTGACTCCGCTATTTTTAAGAGCCCTATCTAGCTCTCTCTTGAAAGCATCCAGAGAACCGGCCTCCACCGCCCTCTGAGGCAGAGAATTCCACAGACTCACAACTCTCTGTGAGAAAAAGTGTTTCCTCGTCTCCATTCTAAATGGCTTACCCCTTATTCTTATTCTTATCTGCAGTTCTTTGTTAAACATATATACCATGCATATCAGTTCAAACTCAAGTATAATACATAGAAGCATAGACAATAGGTGCAGGAGTAGGCGTTTCAGCCCTTCGAGCATGCACCGCCATTCAGAGATGCTGCCTGGCCCGCTGAGTTACTCCAGCATTTTGACTATCGTTGCTGGCTGTTTGTTGGGTGAAAATGAGAAACTAGTGCGACTTGGGTGGGGGAGGGATAGAGAGAGATAAATTGGACTGGAGAGATAGATCAGCACTAGAAACATAGAAATTAGGTGCAGGAGTAGGCCATTCAGCCCTTCGAGCCTGCACCGCCATTCAATATGATCATGGCTGATCATCCAACTCAGTATCCTGCACCTGCCTGCTCTCCATACCCCCTGATCCCTTTAGCCACAAGTGCCACAATCATGGACTGTTTGCCCTCCTCCCATCAGGGAGGCGGTACAGGAGCCTCAGGTCCCGCACCAGTAGGACGAAGAACAGCTTCTTCAACTACACCATCCGACTGCTGAACTCGGAGCCCAGCTGATAGACTTGTCTGTACCCTGCATTTATTTATTTTCCATACTGCTACCACTGCACTCTGTATTTGTTTTTCTATATCGCTATCACTACGAACGGCGCTAAACTGCATTTCGTTGTACCTATACTTGTATTTGTGCGATGACATTAAACTTGAATTGAATTGCCACATCTAACTCCCTCTTAAATATAGCCAATGAACTGGCCTCAACTACCTTCTGTGGCAGAGAGTTCCACAGACATGTCTTAGCAGGAAAATCAGAGCAATTTTCAAAGACATGGTCTCCTTTCATTGATTCATTACAAGGATAGTATGGTGCAACACAACTTTGGATTTAAACCGATTCATGGACAGGGTGGTGGGTGGGGTGAGGAACGAAGTCCGTATGTCAACGCGTTTTGGTCTTTTTAAAAAAATGATTCTTCATTTTTGTCTTCTTAATTTTTTTAAAGTTTTCCCTTAGACACTGTGCGGCTACACTCTTTAGTAGTTTAGGGGTTTACACGCTCACTATTTATCTCTCTTTCTTGCTCTTTCTCTCTTTTTGTATTTCATTTTTGTCAAAATTTAAACGGAAGATGTTGAATAAGAGTATTTTGTCACACACCGCGGTTTAGGCGAGCCTGGCTGCTCCAGTCCAAAAGCCGTTCGGACAGGTGCATGGATGGGAAAAAGGTTTCGAGGGGTGTGGGCCTAACGCGGGCAATACCATCACGCACCCGTACCCAACTAAAGAATCTCACTGTACACGGGTGTACACGCGTGGTAAAGAAGGGACCTTTGACGAGGGCTTGGAACTCTCCTTAAACTGTCTGACATTGGAGATCGGGGACGGAGAGGTGGGGAAGTGTTGGAGGGTGGAGACTGTGGAGAGGAAAGGAGAGGAGAGGGGAGAGGGAGGAGAGGAGAGGAGAGGGGAGAGGGGAGGGGAGGAGAGGAGAGGAGAGGGGTGAGGGGAGGGGAGAGGGGACGGGAGGGGAGAGGGGAGAGGGAGGAGAGGAGAGGAGAGGGGAGAGGGGAGGGGAGAGGGGAGAGGGGAGAGGGGGGAGGAGAGGGGAGGAGGGGAGAGGGGAGAGGGGAGGGGAGGGGAGGGGAGGGGAGGGGAGAGGGGGGAGGAGAGGGGAGGAGGGGAGAGGAGAGGGGGGGAGGGGAGAGGAGGGGAAAGGAGAGGAGAGTGGAGGAGAGGGGAGAGGGGAGGGGAGGGGAGGGGAGGGGAGAGGAGGAGAGGAGACCTTTCATGCTGTATGACACAAAAACTCCACGGGACCAGAAACAGGCCCCTGCTGTTCCCAGAGACTGTGCGGCACGGTGGCGCAGCGGTAGAGTTACTGCCTCACGGCGCCAGAGACCCGGGTTCGATCCTGACCACGGGTGCTGTCTATACTGAGTTTGTACGTTCTCCCCGTGACCTGCATGGGTTTTCTCCGGGTGCTCCGGTTTCCTCCCACATCCCAAAGACGTGCAGGTTTGTAGGTTAATTGGCTTTGGTACACTCAGTGTAAATTGTCCCTCGTGTGTGTAGGAGAGTGTTAGTGTGCGGGGATCGCTGGTCGGCGCGGACCCGGTGGGCCGAAGGGCCTGTTTCCGTGCTGTATCTCTAAACTAAAGTGTCTCTGCTGCAAGAATGCTACACAGCAAGAGAAGGATGTAATAATACCTACAAATATTTCTTATTCTCGTAGACGTCGTGGAGCTTCAGCACGTGAGGATGCTCGATCAGCTTCAGGATGGCGATCTCACGCTCCACCTGCAACACACACAGTGGGGAGAGGTTACACACGCATGCTCACACACACGCAAACACACACACGCACACGCAAACACACACACGCACATGCTCACACACACGCAAACACACACACGCACACGCAAACACGCACATGCTCACGCACACGCAAACACACACACGCACATGCAAACACACACACGCACGTGCTCACGCACACGCAAACACACACACGCACACGCAAACACACACACGCACATGCTCACGCACACGCAAGCACACACACGCACATGCTCACACGTACGCATGCTCACGAACACGCAACCACACACACGAAAACACACACACACGCATGTTCACGCACACACACAAGCGCGCACTCTCGCACACGCCAACACACACATGTTCACATACACGCAAACACACACATGCATGCTCTCGCACATGCAGATACACACACATGCACGCTCCCACACAAACTTACACACACATTTACACAGACACTTACACACGCACTTACACACTTACACGCACACACATTTACACATACACTTACACACTTACACACACACTTACACACACTTACACACACTTACACACACACATTTACATGCACACACACACATTTACACACACACACACACACATTTACACACACACACACACACACACATTTACACACACACACACTTACACACACACACACACACATTTACACACACACACACACATTTACATGCACACACACACATTTACACACACACACACTTACACACACACACACATTTACACACACACACATTTACACACATACACACACACACACACATTTACACACACACACATTTACACACACACACACACACACACATTTACACACACACACACCCCCGGCCTCGGGACAAATCTCACCTTCATGAGGACGGACTCGGTCAGCTTCTCGCGGTTGACGATCTTGATTGCCACCTTCTGGCCGGTGATGCAGTGAATGCCGAGTTTCACCAGGCCTGTAACCAGGGAGCAGAGACATAAAACAACTTATTCACCAGGTTTTTAAATGTTCATTTGTGGATGATCCACGCAGGAAGGTGAGCCCAGTGTAGACGGGGCATGTTGGGCCGAAGGGCCTGTTTCCACGTTGTATCACACTACGACTCTGTGACTATTGGGGCGGCACGGTAGCGCAGCGGGTAGAGCTGCTGCCTCACATCGCCAGAGACCCGGGTTCGATCCCGACTACGGGTGCTGTCTGTACGGAGTTTGCACGTTCTCCCCGTGACCACGTAGATTTTCTCCGGGTGCTCTGGTTTCCTCCCATATTCCAAAGACGTGCAGGTTAGTCGGTTAATTGGCTCCTGTTAATTGTAAATTGTCCCTAGTGTGTGTAGGATGATGTTAGTGTGTGGGGATCGCTGGTCAGCACAGACTCACTGGGCCGAAGGGCCTGTTTCCATGCTGTATCTCGAAACTAAACTAAAAAATAGAAACATAGAAAATAGGTGCAGGTGCAGAAAATAGGTGCCATTCGGCCCTTCTAGCCATTCAAAATCAGTACCCCGTTCCTGCTTTCTCCCCATATCCCTCGATTCCATTAGCCCTTAGAGCTCTCTCTTAAATCCATCCAGTGATTTGGCCTCCACTGCCCTCTGTGGCAGGGAATTCCACAAATTCACAACTCTCTGGGTAAAAAAGTTTTTTCTCAACTCAGTCTTAAATGACCTCCCCTTTATTCTAAGACTGTGGCCCCTGGTTCTGGACTCGCCCAACATTGGGAACATTTTTCCTGCATCTAGTCCTTTTATAATTTTATATGTTTCTATAAGATCCCCCCCTCACCCTTCTAAACTCCAGTGAATACAAGACTTCTATGGCAGAGAATTCCACAGATTCACAACTCTCGGGGTGAAAACGTTTATCCTCATCTCAGTCCCAAACAAGCCCAGCTGCTCCATTCCCTTATTCTTAAACTGTGTGGCCCCTGGTTCTGGACTCCCCCAACACCAGGAACATTTTTCCTGCATCTAGCCTGTCCAATCCCTTAAGAATTTTATTTGTTTCCATAAGATCCCCTCTCGTCCTTCTAATTTCCTGTGAATACAAGCCCAGTCGACCCATTCTTTGGGTAGACATTCAATAGACAATAGACATCCTTGGGGAAAAGGCTCCGACTATCTACCCTATCTATGCCTCTCACATTGTTATATACAATTATATATAAACTACGAAGGAATAAGGAACTGCAGATGCTGGCTTACACAAAAAGTGCTGGAGTAACAATAGACAATAGGTGCAGGAGTAGGCCATTTGGCCCTTCGAGCCAGAAAATGATGATCATGGCTGATCATCCCCAATCAGTTCCCCGTTCCTGCTTTCTCCCCATATCCCCTGACTCCGCTATCTTTAAGAGCCCTATCTAGCTCTCTGTTGAAAGCATCCAGAGAACCAGCCTCCACCGCCCTCTGAGGCAGAGAATTCCACAGACTCACCACCCTCTGTGAGAAAAAGTGTTTCCTCGTCTCCGTTCTAAACCCTCGCAGGCAAGTGTTTCCTCGTCTCCGTTTTATTCTTAAACTGTGGCCCCTGGTTCTGGACTCCCCCAACATCGGGAACATGTTTCCTGCCTCTAGCGTGTCCACGCCCTTAACAACTTATATTTTTCAATGAGATCCCTCTCATCCTTCTCAACTCCAGAGTGTACAAGCCCAGCCGCTCCATTCTCTCAGCATATGACAGTCCCGCCATCCCGGGAATTAACCTGGTGAACCTACGCTGGGCTCCCTCAATAGCAAGAATGTCCTTCCTCAAATTAGGGGACCAAAACTGCGTTTGTGAGGCTAGATGTTTTGGAAGGAAGATAGAAATGTCTTGGCAGAGGGGGTGGATGCAGGGAGCCTGTAGACACGAACGATAACCAAGACCAAGGGCTCAGAACCAGAGGGAGAGAGGACGGAACAGAAGAGGTTTGTATTAAATATTTATGGAACCACAGTCGGAGATCTGTGAGCAGTTCTGGTCCCTCTGCCCACAAGCGAGTAAAGATTCGACAGGATGATACGTGAAACCAAAGCTCAGACACAAAAAGCTGGAGTAACTCAGCGGGATGGGCAGCATCTGCGGAGAGAGGGAATGGGTGACGTTTCGGGGTCGAGGCCCTTCTTCAGTCCGATGACTCAGGATAGGTGGAGCCCACAATGGTCTGTTGTTGGCTGTGGGGGAAGGTGAGAATGAGTCATTCTTAGAATAAAGGGGAGGTCATTTTTTTGACTGAGGCGAGAAAAAACTTTTTCACCCAGAGAGTTGTGAATGTATGGAATTCCCTGCCACAGAGGGCAGTGGAGGCCAAGTCACTGGATGGATTTAAGAGAGAGTAATGCCCCCCTGTCCCACTTAGGAAAGCTGAACGGAAACCTCTGGAGACTTTGCGCCCCACCCAAGGTTTCCGTGCGGTTCCCAGAGGTTTTTGTCCTCCGACAACCACCTTCAACTGGCATCACAACTGGCTTCGACTAAAAAAGTACAGATTTTTAAAACGGAAACCACTTTCGACCATTAGGGAGACTGACAAAAACCTCCAGGAACCGCACGGAAACCTTAGGTAGGAGCAAAGTCTCCAGAGGTTTCCGTTCAGGTTTCCTAAGTGGGACAGGGGCATTAGAAAGAGCTCTAGGGGCTAGTGGAGTCAAGGGATATGGGGTGAAGGCAGGCACGGGTTACTGATTGGGGACGATCAGCCATGATCACAATGCATGGCGGTGCTGGCTCGAAGGACCAAATGGCCTCCTCCTGCACCTATTGTCTATGTTTCTATGTTTCTAAACCTGGCAGCAACTCTACCGCTGCTCCACTGTGCTGCAACAGTTGGTCCCAGAGGCAGGGAGACGTGAGTTGGGACCCAGGTGGCAGAGGTTTGTGCAGGGTGGGTGGAGGCTGTTGCCACGGGGGAATGGAGGCGTGCAGGCTTTAGCAGCTGAGCCGGGGCAGATGATACCGTGCGTGGAGGCTGACACACGGTAACATCATCCGAGGACGAGAGGGATCGGTAACGTGGGCAGCGCTGTTAGAAAGCATCACAGCTCGATCTGGGAACATCCCAAGACAGTGCAGAGAATTGTGGATGAGTTGAGTTCAGTTTATTGTCACATGTACTGAGGTACAGTGAAAAGCTTTTAGAAACATAGAAACATAGAAAAATAGGTGCAGGAGTAGGCCATTCGGCCCTTCGAGCCTGCACCGCCATTCAATATGATCATGGCTGATCATCCAACTCAGTATCCCGTACCTGCCTTCTCTCCATACCCCCTGATCCCTTTAGCCACAAGTGCCACATCTAACGCCCTCTTAAATATAGCCAATGAACTGGCCTCAACTACCTTCTGTGGCAGAGAATTCCAGAGACTCACCACTCTCTATGTAAAGAATGTTTTCCTCATCTCGGTCCTAAAGGACTTCCCCCTTATCCTTAGACCGTGACCCCTTGTTCTGGACTCCCCCAACATCGGGAACAATCTTCCAGCATCTAGCTTGTCGAACCCCTTAAGAATTTTGTAAGTTTCTATAAGATCCCCCCTCAATCTTCTCAATTCCAGCGAGTACAAGCCGAGTCTATCCAGTCTTTCCTCATATGAAAGTCCTGACATCCCAGGAATCAGTCTGGTGAACCTTCTCTGTACCCCCTCTATGGCAAGAATGTCTTTCCTCAGATTTGGAGACCAAAACTGTACGCAATACTCTAGGTGTGGTCTCACCAAAACCCTGTACAACTGCAGTAGAACCTCCCTGCTCCTATACTCAAATCCTTTCACTATGAATGCTAACATACCATTTGCTTTCTTCACTGCCTGCTGCACCTGCATGCCTACTTTCAATGACTGGTGTACCATGACACCCAGGTCGCATCTCCCCTTTTCCTAATCTGCCACCATTCAGATAATAGTCTGCCCTCATGATTTTGCCACCAAAGTGGATAACCTCACATTTATCCACATTATACTGCATCTGCCATGCATCTGCCCATTCACTCAGCCTATCCAAATCACCCTGCAGCCTCCAAGCCTTTTGTTGCGTGCTAACCAGCCAGCGGAAAGACAATACATGATTACAATCGAGCCGTCCACAGTGTACAGATACAGGATAAAGGGGATAATGGGAATAACGTTTAGTGCAAGATAAAGTGCTTTCCATGGCAGATTCCCCATCTTGAATCTCTGTGCAATTGGTTGAGGCTCTGCCACAGGTGATAACATCTCGACGTTTGCCCGACCTTCCCTGTGGACAACCTGTCCTTCGCTCCATAGATGCTGCCGCACCCGCTGAGTTTCTCCAGCACTTTTGTCTACCTCTGGAGAACCTTGTGCCTTCTGACCAGATCACTTCCCATCTCCAAAGGATATGTTAACAAAAAGACACAAAGTGCTGGAGTAACTCGTCAGGTCAGGCAGCATCTCTGGGGAACATGGATAGGTGACGTTTCGGGTTGAAACCATGTTCTCCACAGATGCTGCCTGACCCGCTGAGTTACTCCAGCACTCTGTGAAACGTCACCTATCCATGTTCTCCACAGATGCTGCCTGACCCGCTGAGTTACTCCAGCACTCTGTGCCTTTTTGTTTATTAACCAGCATCTGCTGGTTTAGTTTAGTTAAGTGATACAGCGCGGAAACAGGCCCTTCGGCCCATCGAGTCCGCGCCGACCAGCGATCCCCGCACACTAACACTATCCTGCACAAACTAGAGACAATTTACATTTACACCAAGCCAGTTAACCTATAAACCTGGAGTGTGGGAGGAAACCAGAGCCCCCAGAGAAAACCCACGCAGGTCACGGGGAGAACGTGCAAACTCCGTACAGACAGCGCCCGCGGTCAGGATCGAACCCGGGTCTCCGGCGCTGTGAGGCAGCAGCTCTACCCGCTGCGCCACCGTGCCAACAATTTCTTTGTTTCGACAAGGATAAAAGGACAGAAAGAGCTGGAGTAACTCAGCGGGTCAGGCAGCATCTGTGGAGAACATGGATAGGTGAGGTTCTGGGTCGAGACCCTTGGTCAGACTGACTGTTGCGAGAGAAGGGAAGTTGGAAGCTCCTAGGATATTGAGAACCTCCTGTGGTCCCCTGGACATCCCTCCTACACTATCCGCGCCTGTCTCGATAGTGACCCTTCCAGTAACCCGTGCATGCCCCCGCCCCCCCCCCCCCCCCCCTCCATCCCTCCCCCACCCTAGTCCTCTTGCTAATATCACCATTTCTATCCCTTCTTTCTCATGAGGTCATAAGGTCATAAGTGATAGGAGCAGAATTAGGCCATTCGGCCCATCAAGTCTACTCCAAGAACCAGGGGCCACACACAGTTTAAGAATAAGGGGTAAACCATTTAGAACGGAGACGAGGAAACACTTTTTCTCACAGAGAGTTGTGAGTCTGTGGAATTCTCTGCCTCAGAGGGCAGTGTTGGCCGGTTCTCTGGATGCTTTCAAGAGAGAGCTATAACCATATAACAATTGCAGCACGGAAACAGGCCTTCTCGGCCCTTCCAGTCCGTGTCGACCATTTATTTTCCCCTAGTCCCATCTACCTGAACTCAGACCATACCACTCCATTCCCTTCCCGTCCATATACCTATCCACTTTACTTTTAAATGTTAAAATCGATCCTGCCTCCACCACTTCTGCTGGAAGATCATTCCACACAGCCACCACTCTCTGAGTAAAAGAAGTTCCCCCTCATGTTACCCCTAAACTTCTGTCCCTTCATTCTCATGTCATGCCCTCCTGTTTTAATCTTCCCTACCCTCAATGGGAAAAGCTAGATAGGACTTTTAAAGATAGCGGAGTCAGGGGGATATGGGGAGAAGGCAGGAACGGGGTACTGATTGGGGATGATCAGCCATGATCACATTGAATGGCGGTGCTGGCCCGAAGGGTCCGAATGGCCTCCTCCTGCACCTATTGTCTATTGTCTATTGTCTCCAATCACGGCTGATCTATCTCTCCCTCCTAACCCCATTCTCCTGCCTTCTCCCCTTAACCCTGACACCCGCACTAATCAAGAATCTATCTATCTCTGCCTTTAAAATACCCACTGATATTCCTCTTATAATCCTAAAGATAGATTATCACCTCTTCAGAGACGAGCCAAAAATAAATTGGAGGAACCAGCACCTCATATTTCGCTTGGGCAGCTTCAACCCCAGCGGTATGGACATTGACTTCTCTAACTTCAAGTAGCCCTTGGTTCCCCCTCTCTCTCTGCCCCCCGCCCCCCCCCCCCCCCCCCCCCCTAGTCATTGTTACTAGTTTCACTGTCGTCCTGTTGTATTAAACATAGAAATATAGACAATAGGTGCAGGAGGAGGCCATTCAGCCCTTCGAGCCAGCACCGCCATTCATTGTGATCATGGCTGATCGTCCCCTATCAATAACCCGTGCCTGCCTTCTCCCCATATCCCTTGACTCCACTAGCCCCTAGAGCTCTATCCAACTCTCTCTTAAATCCATCCAGTGATTTGGCCTCCACTGCCCTCTGTGGCAGGGAATTCCATAAATTCACAACTCTCTGGGTGAAAACGTTTTTCTCACCTCAGTCTTAAATGGCCTCCCCTTTATTCTAAGACTGTGGCCCCTGGTTCTGGACCCGCCCAACATTGGGAACATTTTTCCGGCATCTAGTCCTTTTATAATTTTATATGTTTCTACAAGATCCCCCTCATCCTTCTAAACTTCAGTGAATACAGGGTCTGAAGAAGGGTCTCGACCCGAAACGTCGCCTATCTCCTTCGCTCCTTAGATGCTGCTGCACCCGCTGAGTTTCTCCAGCTTTTTGTGTAACCCTCCAGTGAATACAAGGCTAGTCTTGTAGGTTAATTGGCTTGGTACAAAATGTAAAATTGTAAAATTGCCCCTAGTGTGTGTAGGATAGTGTGCAGGGATCGCTGGTCAGCACGGACGCAGTGGGCCGAAGGGCCTGTTTCTTCACTGTATCTATCTATCAATCAATCAATTTTATTTGTACGGCAAATATTTAAAAGCAACTCAGGTTGACCAAAGTGTTGTACCTCAGTGCAGATACTAACGTGCTCCACACAATGGTACACAGACCTAACAGTACATACATACACCCTAGGCAGTTCTGATGAGGAGAGGAGGATGCTATCTCTAAACTAAAACCTAT
>CAUPSL010000300.1:0-76403 GCA_963514005.1 Raja brachyura
TCTCTCTCTCTCTCTCCTCTCTCTCTCTCTCTCTCTCTCTCTCTCTCTCTCTCTCTCTCTCTCTCTCTCTCTCTCTCTCTCTCCCCCCCCCCCCCCCAGATGTTATTAATAAATTTTAGGTATGTACTTTTGTAGTAAACTTAACTACCTATGCATTAACTTTTAATTTCTATTGCACATTAGATTTATTTTGGTCATAATTCAGCCATTTAGCTCATACCTGTGGCATTAGTTTAATACATTTTGGAGTAATGCTTTTATAATTTTTACTTAATTCAATGGAATTTTAATTTTGTCGTGGTCCTTTCTGTCATTTTGGTTTCTTTTAGCATACTTAATTATGGTTTTTATTTCAAGAATAAACATTTTAAAAAGCCACAATTACACAGCTGCAGCCGTTAGACTCAAACCTTTATGGACATGGGTTTAAAAGGCAGCCTGATTTTTCATGTGGTTCTTATGAAATGCCAACTTGTGTAATGTCGTCAGAGCAGATTTAGAATTATTTTACCGAGGGGTCGGAGTTGGATGTTTTGGGAACGACTCCAAAGCCACAGTTAATTCCGCTCCCCTGTGGGTTTATAACATTATTTACCCCAGATTTATCCCAGGCCGGGTGTATTTTGCTCCCCTGTGGGTTTATAACATTATTTACCCCAGATTTATCCCAGACCGCGTTTATTCCCCCAGACGCGTAGTTTATTTGGTAATTTATTAATTATTTCCGGGGGGGGGGGAGCCTGAGGGAGATGTTTATAACGTGTTTTATCTCAGGACGTGCTCCAGATGGTGAGTTTACCTCAGTTTTACCCCAGACCGGGTTTATTTTGCTCCCCTGTGGGTTTATAACATTATTTACCTCAGTTTTGCCCCAGACTGGGTTTATTCAAGATTCAAGAGAGTTTATTGTCACGTGTCCCAGATAGGACGATGACATTCTTGCTTTGCTTCAGCACCATTGTCTATTTATCGTTTCATCCTTTTTATCCATTTTATCCATGTCTATCCTTCTGTTGATTTATCGTGTTGCACAGGGAGCCGAATGCAACGTAATTTCATTTGGAACTGCATATATCAATGTATTTCGAAATGACAATAAAGTTTGTTTGACTTTGACTATAGACGGCATGAATACAGAACAGATCAGTGTGTCCATATACCATTGTATAAATATATACACACATCAATAAATAAACCAGATAAAGTGCAAATAAACTGATAATGGGCTATTAATGTTCAGAGTTTTGTTTGAGTTGATTTCAATAGCCTGATGGCTGTGGGGCTTTTGCTGAACATTTGTTCCGACGGCCGTTCTGTGAATTTATTATTTTTTTTAATCGCTGGACAATTTCAGCGCTGGAGTAAAATAAAAATCAGCTTCTAATGCCGTGAACGCCGACAACAGGGGCGGATTTAATGTACGGGAGAGGTAAAGGAATGCCGTTTATTTTACATATAAACGTGCTTCTTAGGATGGCTTTAATCCACATTTTACGTTGCGAAAAGGTGAGTTAGTCGAACCGGCAGTATACGAACCGGCAGTATTTTTTCAGCCGATATGGGGTTTAAATTCACCGCAACCGCAACGTTCCAATCGATCACTTTCCGCAAAATCCCACTCGCAAGATGATTAAAATGGCTATTAATTTACGGGAATACACTAAATTTCTTCCATTTGGCCTATAAATTCATGCCAATGAGATTTTAAAATCATGTTATATTGTGAATTCTTGAGTGGATGTTATTTGCACACTTAGGCTATTTAAAAATGTTAATCTTTTCTTAAGAAATTGATAGATGTTTAGCCCCAGTAATTGAATTTTGTAATTAGCCACAATTGGGTAACTAACAAATTATATGCTTTAATTTCAGGTCATCCAGGTAAGATTGTTTCATATTTGTTTCAGAATACTTCAATCTATAATAACTAAAAGAATGTTATGGGCTTTTGACTGTCCTTGATCACAGCTTTTGAGTTAAGTCAATGGAAAAGCAATAGGAAACAAGATGCTAATTTCCGAGTATGAAAATGGCCATAACCTTTTTAATACTGAAGATATGAAAGTGAATTAGGTGTCAAATTGAACTTATTTTTATGCTTTATCGGATAGGATAAATTGCAGACTTGATTTTTTTAATCTAAAAAATTTGTAACATTGCTACTGTGTGTTTATAATGTGGTTGTCCCTTGGGGATAGGCCACTCCTTGGATCATCCCCCTCGCCGATTGGGTGACAGGGGCGTTGGTCTGCCATGGGATTTCCTGACCACCCATGGGTGGTGCTCTCAGTATGTGTGGTGTGCTCTCGCTGTAGGGATAAAAGGACTACTGTTTAAACCTGCCTAGAGTCTGGCCTTTTCCTGACCTCATCTAGGCCGCTACACTGGTCACCCTCGACATTCATCACGCGTTGTGATGGATAACAATGCCGTTGCGCTTAAGCTCCCTACTCTGTGGACCAAAGAGCCTGACGTCTGGTTCCAGCAGGCGGAGGCACAATTTGCTGTGAGAGGTATTACCGCAGATGAAACAAAATACTATTACGTGGCCAGCGTGCTTGACCAAGCAACTGCGAGGCGAGTTAAGACTTATCTCAGAGCCCCCCCCCCCTCCCCCCCGCCCGATAGCTAACAAATATAGGGGCCTTAAGGAATTCATTATCAAGAAGTTTGGCCTTGGTGACTTGGGTGACCGCCGGCTGTCTGTCCTACTGGAGGACATGCTCACCCGAATGGGGGACCATGAATCCCGTTTGCTATTTAAATTTGCCTACCTGAAGCAGCACCCGACTGACATCCGCCTGCAGCTTGCCAGGGATCTCTTTACTAACATGCAAGCGCTGGGCGAGGAGGCCGACGAGCTGTGGATGTCCCGCCTGCAAAATGTGGAAGCGCTGACCCCCCTTTCCGTGGCGGTTGGAGGCTTAGAGCAGGTCGGGGCCGCTATCGACCGCGTCTCCACTGCTCCCAGACGGCCCTCGTGGAAAGATCCGACTACCATTGGGCATTCAAATCCAGGCACGCCCTTCCAGCAGGGCCTGCCTGCAGTTCCACCCAACGCCAACAGATGTTGCTGGTCGTTCAAACCAGCCAGATTGGCCTGCAGATCCACCAGACGCCAGGTTGGCGCTATACCCACCGTCGCTGGGGAGCTGCAGGCAGGCAATGTCGCCCACCCTGTTCATTCCAGGGAAACGAAGGGGCCGGTCGTCAGTGATTCCTTCGATGGCCGGCAAAATTAATCGTGTGTTCGCCTGGGATCGCCGCACTGGAGGTCAATTCCTTTTGTCACGGGTGCGGAAGTGAGCGTCCTGCCTCATCCATCGCTGACATCCGTGCGGGCAAACGCAGGCCGCTCCTCACCGCGGCGAATGGGAGTGCTATTCGCAACTGCGGGTTTCGCACCATCTCCCTCAACTTGGCCACAGCTCCTTTTCGTGGGAGTTCATCATTGCTGACGTTTCCCAGTCGCTGCAGAGCGCCGACTTCCTTCGAGCCCATTCATTGCTCGTGGATGTCAAGCGGCGGCCCCTGATGCACTCCGTCACGCTGGAGTGCGGTCTTTGTCCGCATTTGTGATCCAGTATCACGCCCTGATGGCCCCCGTCGTCCGTGGATGCGACGTTCGCGTGCATCCTGGCGGATTTCCCTGACATCCTTGAACCCCACTTTCGCCCAAGCACGGGGTGAAGCACCATATCGCTACTACCAGCCTGCCTGTGCACGCCCGAGCGCGTTGTGTCACGGCAGATAAGCTTCGTCTGGCTCTGGAGGAGTTCCGCCCGATGGAGGCAATGGGCATCGTGCGTCTCTCCGATAGCCCATGGGTGTCACCGCTCCACATGATCCCCAAGGCGGATGAGGGCTGGCGCCCGTGTGGGGATTACCGTTGCCTGAACGATGCGACCGGCGCCTCCAGGACTTCAACGCCCATCTCGCCGGAGCATCGGTATTTTCCAAGGTGGACCTCGTGCGAGGGTACAATCAAATTCCGGTCCGCCCCGACGATATCCCAAAGACGGCCATTCTGGCGGAATTTGGTCTATTCGAATTTGTACGGATGCCGTTTGGGTTGAAGAATGCTGCGCAGGCCATTCAGCGGCTTATGGACTGTGTGTGCCACGGCCTGGACTTCGTCATTGTCTACTTGGACGACACACTCGCGGCCAGTCGCTCACGGCAGGAGTACTGCATCCACCTCCGTCAGCTGTGTCAGCGCCTCAGCCACTTCGGGTTGTCCATCAACTCGTCCAAGTGCTGTTTCGGGGTGCAGCTATTGGCTTCCTCGGCCACCGCGTAACTCCACAGGGGGGGTACCTCTGCCTGCCAGGGTGGACGCTGTTCGCAGGTTCCCCCGTCTGGCCGCAGTTAAGGGCCGACAGGAATTCGTGGGGATGGTCACTTTTTATCACCGTTTCCTGCCAGCAGCGGCCGCAGTCATGCGTCCGCTTTTCCACCTGATGGCTGGTCATCGCAGGGAGGTTGAGTGGTCCGTGGAAGCAACAGCGGCATTCGCGAGGGCTAAGGAGGCACTGGCTGAGGCCACGATGCTCGTCCACCCACGAGGGGACGCCCCGACCGCCCTGACGGTGGACGCTTCTGAGGTAGCGTGTTGGGGCTGTGTTGGACCAGCTCGTTGATGGACGCTGGCAGCCTCTCGCCTTCTTCAGCAGACATCTCCGTGGTGCTTAGCGCCATTACAGTGCCTTCGACCGCAAGCTCCTGGGCCTGTATCTCGCCGTACGCCATTTCCGCCACTTCCTGGAGGGGAGGCCGTTTAGCGCATATACGGACCACAAACCACTAACCTTCGCCAAGGTTTCAGAGCCGTGGTCTGCCCGGCAGCAAAGGCATTTGGCATATGTGTCCGAATACAACACCTCCAATCCGTTTTTTGTGGTGGGCAAATTCAATAGGGTCGCCGACGCCTTATCGAGACCTGCAGTCCACGTGGTTCTCCAAGTCGCTGAGGGGATTAATTATTCCGCCCTGGCCGCCGCGCAGCTGGTCGACGAGGAGATGGCAGCCTATCGTACGGCAGTTTCGGGCCTGCAGTTGCAGGACATTGTCTGTGGTCCTGGGGGCGCAAAGCTGCTGTGTAATATCTCCACTGGAGTTCCGCGACACATCGTCTCAACCGCCTGGCGACGAAGGGCGTTTGAGATGCTCCACACGCTCGCGCATCCCTCCATCCGGGCGACAATGGCCCTGGTAGCCGCCCGCTTCATGTGGCAGAAGGAGGTTGGACATTGAGCGCGCACTTGCATCCTGTGCCAGACCGCCAAGGTGCACCGACATGTGGCAGGAGTTCACCATCCCTTGGCAGCGGTTTGACCACATTGACCACATGGTGGTGGTTTTCCAGGGCAAGAATCAAAAGAGACCACTTGTCAACATAATTGTATAAGGAGTAAGAGTGTTGTAAAAACAAACCCGAAGGCTTTGTGTCTCAATGCAAGGAGCATTCGTAATAAGGTGGACGAGTTGAATGTGCAGGTAGCTATCAATGGCTATGCTATAGTTGGGATCACGGAGACATGGCTCCAGGGGGACCAAGGCTGGGAGCTGAACATCCAGGGATATTCAATATTCAGGAGGGATAGACGAAAAGGAAAAGGAGGTGGGGTAGCGTTGCTGGTGAAAGAAGACATTAATGCAATAGAAAGGAAGGACATTAGCTTGGAGGAAGTGGAATCGATATGGGTAGAGCTGAGAAACTCTAAGGGACAGAAAACGCTAGTGGGAGTTGTGTACAGGCCACCTAACAGTAGTAGTGGAGTTGGGGATGGCATCAAACATGAAATTAGAAATGCGTGCAACAAGGGTAAAACAGTTATAATGGGTGACTTCAATCTACATATAGATTGGGTGAATCAAATTGGCAGGGGTGCTGAGGAAGAGGATTTCTTGGAATGTTTGCGGGATAGTTTTCTAAACCAACATGTAGAGGAACCAACGAGATAGCAGGCTATTCTAGACTGGGTATTGAGTAATGAGGAAGGGTTAGTTGCAGTCTTGTTGTGCGGGGCCCCTTGGGCAAGAGTGACCATAATATGGTTGAGTTCTTCATTAGGATGGAGAGTGACATAATTAAGTCAGAAACAAAGGTTCTGAACTTAAACAAAGGTAACTTTGAAGGTATGAGAAGTGAATTGGCCAAGATAGACTGGCAAGTGATTCTTGAAGGGTTGACAGTGGATGTGCAATGGAAGGTATAACACAACAATTGTTCATCCCAGTTTGGCAAAATAATAAATCAGGGCAGGTAGTGCATCCATGGATAACAAGGGAAAACAGGGATAGTATCAAAACAAAAGATGAAGCATACAAATTAGCCAGAAAAAGCAGCCTACCAGAGGACTGGGTGAAATTCAGTTCAGCAGAGGATGACAACGGGCTTAATTAGGAATAGGAAAATAGATTATGAAAGAAAATTGGCAGGGAACATAAAAACTGACTGCAAAAGTTTTTATAGACATGCGAAGAGAAAGTGATTAGTTAAAACAAATGTAGGTCCCTTGCACTAAGGAAGACATAAATAATCTGCCAGAAATAGCAGGGGACCAGCGGTCAAATAAGATGGAAGACTGAGTGAAATCCAGGTTAGCCGAGAAGTGGTGTTGGGTAATTGAATGGATTACAGGCCGATAAATCCCCAGGGCCAGATAATCTGCATCCCAGAGTACTCAAGGAAGTAGCCACAGAAATAGTGGATGCATTAGTGATAATTTTTCAAAATTCCTTAGATTCTGGAGTAGTTCCTGAGGATTGGAGGGTAGCTAATGTAACCCAACTTTTTTAAAAAGGCGGGAGAGAGAAAACGGGGAATTACAGACCAGTTAGTCTAACATCGGTAGTGGGGAAACTGCTAGAGTCAGTTATTAAAGATGGGTAAGCAGTACATATGGAAAGTGGTGAAATCATTAGACAAAGTCAGCATGGATTTACGAAAGGTAAATCATGTCTGACGAATCTTATAGAATTTTGCGAGGATGTAACTGGAAGAGTGGATAAGAGGGAACCAGTGGATGTGTTATATCTAGACTTTCAGAAGGTCTTCGACAAGGTCCCACATAAGAGATTAGTATACAAACTTAAAGCACACAGTATTGGAGGTTCAGTATTGATGTGGATAGAGAACTGGCTAGCAGACAGGAAGCAAAGGGTAGGAGTAAACTGGTCCTTCTCAGAATGGCAAGCAGTGACTAGTGGGGTACCGCAAGGCTCAGTGCTGGGACCCCAGCTATTTACAATATATATTAATGATTTGGACGAGGGAATTGAATGCAACATCTCCAAGTTTGTGGATGACACTAAGCTGGGGGGTAGTGTTAGGTGTGAGGAGGAGGCTAGGAGGCTGCAAGGTGACTTGGATAGGCTGGGTGAGTGGGCAAATGCATGGCAGATGCAGTATAATGTGGATAAATGTGAGGTTATCCACTTTAGTGGCAAAAACAGGAGGGTAGACTATTATCTGAATGGTGGAAAATTAGGAAATGGGGAGATGCAACGAGACCTGGGTGTCATGGTACACCAATCATTGAATGTAGGCATGCCAGTGCAGCAGGCAGTGAAGAAAGCAAATGGTATGTTAACATTCATAGCGAAATGATTTGAGTATAGGAGCAGGGAGGTTCTACTGCAGTTGTACAGGGTTTTGGTGAGACCACACCTGGAGTATTGCATACAGTTTTGGTCTCCAAATCTGAGAAAATACATTCTTGCCATAGGTACAGAGAAGGTTCACCAGACTGATTCCTGGGATGTCAGGACTTTCATATGAGGAAAGACTGGATAGACTTGGCTTGTACTCGCTAGATTTTAGAAGACTGAGGGGGGGGGGGGGGGATCTTATAGAAAATTACAACATTCTAACTGTTTCTAACTAAGGGGATCAGAGGGTATGGAGAGCAGGCAGGTACAGGATACTGAGTTGGATGATCAGCCATCATCATATTGAATGGCGGTGCAGGCTCGAAGGGCCGAATGGCCTACTCCTGCACCTATTTTCTATGTTTCTATTCACGTGGACATCGTGGGGTTGCTGCTGCCGTCCCGGGGCTTGACCTATCTACTCACCTTTGTCGACCGCTTCAAGAGATGGCCTGAAGCCATTCTGCTACCAGATTCTTCAACGGCCACTTGTGCCCGGTTCGGGGTGCCACTGGACATAACATCCGACCGGGGGACTCAGTGCACGTCGGAACTGTGGTCGGTCATGGCACGCCTTCTGGGTGTTCGGCTGCACCACACGACGGCGTATCATCCGCAGGCGAACGGCCTGGTGGAGCGGTTTCATTGTCAGCTCAAGGACGCCCTGAAGGCACGGCTCAATGATCCGGACTGGATGGACGCCCTGCCGTGGGTTTTGCTGGGGATCCGCACTGGCCAAGTTGGTGTATGGCTCTCCGTTGACGGTCCCCGGGGAGTTCATCCCACTGGCACAGGGCCAGGTGGAGCAGCCTTCGGATGCTGTGCGACGTCTTCAGGAGACGGTGGGCAAGCTGGCGCTGGTGCCCACGTCTCGCCATGGGTCCTTCCGTCCGCACGTTCCCTCTGCTCTGGAGGACAGGCAGTTCGTCATCCTGCGTAGGAATGCGCATTAGACACTACTCCAGCTCATCCACTTTCGTCCTGGACATGGGGGGTCGGCGTGAGACTGTGTCAGTTGCGTGGCTGAAGCCAGCACATATGATATTGATCAGCCGGTGCGGGTAGCGCGGCCCCGTAAGCGGGGCATCCTCTGTCTAGGGTACCTCCCCCTCTGGCTACTCCGTCTCCTGCACCTGTTGGCCAGTTGCCCGTTGCTGTGCCGAGCATGGTGTACACCCGGGCTGGTCGCCGTGTACGCCCTCCTGTCCGTTGCGTGCCTTGGGGTAGTTTGGGGGGGGGGTCCTGTGGCGGTCCCTGGGGGATAGGCCACTCCTTGGATCATCCTCCTCGCCGATTGAGTGATGGGGCGTTGGTCTGCCACGGGGTTTCCTGACCACCCATGGGTGTGTGCTCTCAGTGTGTGTGGTGTAGGGATTAAAGGACTACTGTTTAAACCTGCCTAGTGTCTGGCCTTTTCCTCACCTGGTCTAGGCCGTTACAATAACATTATTTACCCCAGTTTTACCCCAGATTTACCGGGTTTATTCCCCAGACGTGTAGTTTATTTGGTGATTTATTGATTATCTACAGAGAGGGGGGGTTGTGAGCTAGAGAGAGGGATATGTATATAACTCAGGTGTTTTATCTCAGGACGCTGCTCCAGACGGTGAGGAGTTTATATTATTGACCCCAGTTTTATTCCCCCAGGCGTGTAGTTTATGTGGAGATTGACGCCAGCTCTGTCTGTCTCCCCCACATTTACCGGGTTTATTTGTGTATTTATAAGGTTATTGAGGTGAGTTTGCCACACACACGCCGTGTACTTGACTGGACACCCACCTCACTCTCCCCCACATTTACCGGGTTTATTTATGTATTTATAAGGTTATTGAGGTGAGTTTGACACACACACACGTGTACTTGACTGGACACTCACCTCACTCTCCCCCGCTGTGACGATCCCGCTCACGCTCATTATTTATTCACCTCAGCTCCGTCGGCAGCGACGTCACCAACTGCCGCCTCTTAGCCCGCCCAACCGCCCGCCGCCATTTTCATGCGGTCGACGGAGCGGGACCAGCAGGCGGCCATCTTGGTGAGGGCAGGTGACGTGCTGCGGGAACAAGATGAAGATGAAACCCGCGCTGAATGGGGGGGGGGGGGGAGACAGAGAGAGAGAGAGAGAGAGAGAGAGACAGAGAGAAAGTGCTGGAGTAATTCAGCAGGTCAGGCAGCATCTGTGCAGAAGAGAAACACAATGTCTAAACATGGGGTTGGCGGCGGCCACCTTAGTGAGGGCAGGTGAGGTCGGCTTGCGGGAGGCGGCCATCTTGGTGATGGCAGGTGAGGTCGGCTTGCGGGAGGCGGCCATCTTGGTGAGGGCAGGTGAGGTCGGCGCCCGTGATTGGTTGGCAGGCAGCCGGCGGCCATCTTGGTGAGGGGTTGACGACGGCCATCTTGGTGAGGGCAGGTGGGGTTGGCGGTTGGAGCGCGGGCGGGAACAAGATGAAGATGAACCGGCGCTGAGACCCCGGACGAGCGAATCAGATCGGAAAGAGTTGGGCGAGGAGGAGGAAGGATTGCAGCCACAAGTTTGGTTTTAGGATTAGAGAGTGAGGCAGAGTTGAGACCGAGAGGTCTGGGGTGGATAGAGAGAGAGAGAGAGAGAGAGAGAGAAGGACAAGGAGAAGACTCGAGGGCCGGGCGGCAGGCGGTAAAGCCAAGGGGGGGGGGGGGGCTGAGCATTGAGGGGAGCCGCCAGTTGAATTAGATTAGTGTTAAGCAAGGAAAGGTTCAGGGAATAGTGGGGCGAAGGATGGTGGGTGGCATACAGTAGGTGAGGAAAAGGGGGGCTCTAAGTAGGTATGTTACAAAACTTACCTTTACCAGCGCTGCACTTCTGCCGCTCCCCGTGTGCGCGACTTTCGCGTCTTGCAGAGGGGGGCGGGCTTAAAGTGCCGTTTTTCGACAGGCAGGAAAAATCGATGAATGTCGGGCGATTTGGTTGCGGAAGAAAAATCGCTCCGACATTTCATGAATGAAGGTATTTTTAAATTACTCTAAATTATTTATTAACTAGAGTAATTTAAAAATCACCTTCAAAAGCCGTGAGCGCCGACAACCGGAAGCATTTTCCATAGGGGAGAAAAAAAGGTAAATACTTTATTTTTATATTAAAAGTTGGTTTTTCGGGAGGCTTTAATAATATTTTTATGTTGCGAAATGGGGTCCAAAAAAATGTATGAACAAACAGTATTTTTCCCCCGACTTCACCGCTAACCGCAAGGTTCCAATCCACCGCATTCCACTAAAACCCACTCGCTAGTTGATTTAAATGGCCATTAATTTACAGGAATCAAACACTAAATTCCTTCCATTTGGCCCAGAAATTCATTAAAATGAAATTTAAAAATTATGTTATATTGTGGATTATTGTGTGAATATTATTTGGACACTTAGGCAATTTAAAAAAAGTTTATATTTTCTTAAGAAATTGATAGATGTTTAGATCTACTCATTGAATTTTGTAATTAGCTACAATTAGATAACTAACTAATTATATGCTTTAATTTCAGGTAATCCAAGTAAGATTGTTTCATATTTGTTTCAGAATGCTTCAATCTATAATAACTGAAAATTTCATTGAGTTCTCTTAATTTTTAAGAATGTTATGGACTTTTAACTTTTCCAGATCACAGCTTTTGAGTTAAGTCAATTGAAAGGCAATGGGAAGCAAGATGCTCATTTCCGAGTATGAAAATGGCCATAATTTTCTTAATACTGAAGATATGAAAGTAAATTAGGTGTCAAATTAAACTTCTTTTTATGCTTTATCTGATGGGATAAATTGCAGACTTGATTTTTAAAATCTCAAAATTTTGTAACATTGCTACTCTAAGAGAGAGGCATCGAGCGAAAGACCTGAAATGTTAGCAGACGAAGGAAATAAAGTTAGGAGAACTAGAATTACTGAATAATTTGTCGTGCTCTTTAAAGTTAAAGGAACCAATCAAGGAGATGCAGGATTTAGAGCAGTGAATCCATTACAAATTACCACCGCTTTGGAGAGCCAGATAGGCAGGGATTTTCAGGCCAAGATTCTGTATAACGGGATGATAAGAGTTTGTTGCAAAGACAGAAAACAATTTAATTATGCTAGGGGTGTGGGGAAATTGGTGGTCAAGGTGGAGAGTTTGCTCCCTAGAGGAAGACAGCAGGGAATAAAGGGAGTGGTGTATGGGATGTATAGTGGCTTGTCTGAGAAGGAGATCTGAGAAAATGTTAAGGGGGCGCAGGTAACTGATGTTGTGAGATTTAAGAGTAGGAATGGAGTTGGGGACCCGCCGGTCCTGCTTACGTTCAAAGATGAAGTACTGCCACAGAGAGTGTTTCTTGGGAGTATGGCGTATCAAGTGAGGGAGTACATTAAACCACCGTTGCGCTGCTATAATTGTCAGAGATTTGGACATGTTGCTGGGGCTTGTCGGGGGAAAAGAAAGTGCGCAAAGTGTGGTGGAGATCATGTAATACAAAATTGCAAGGCAGAGGAACCTAAGTGCTCTAACTGTGGTGGGGGTCACGCAGCAGGGTTTCATGGTTGTGTGCGCTTTGTTCAGGCGAAGCGAGTGCAGGAAGTGAAGGATCAGAACAAGGTGTCATGCACAGGCAGTTCAAAGGGTGGCTAGAGAACGCGGAGATGTGAGCGCTGAGACTAAAGTGGTGCTAGGAAGTCAGAACATTGTGCCAAGCATGCCGTCGGCTTTTCCATCTGACATGTTGATTTTTAATAAGGCGTCATTTCTGTATTTTGTTTCTGATGTGCTGGTAGGAGCTAAGCAAGCAGCTAACCGGTCAGATATCCTCAGGATAGTGGTGGGGGCAGCTGAAAGGTTCCTCAGTGTAAATCAGTCGCCAGAAGAGTTGCATTAATACATGACGGAGAGTCAGTGTATGGAGAGGGCACAGTTGTCGAGAGCTAGCAGTATGGAGTATATCAGCAACGTGGACTGTGATGATCCTCATTAACATCATAATGTTTTATACACTTCAATGGAACGCCCGGAGTCTGATTGGAAATGGACAAGAGTTAAAGAGATTTGTTGATGAATTTAAAAAAGCACCAGAATTAATTTGTATCCAAGAGACATGGTTAAAGCCCTGTCTAGATTTTGTAATCCCAGGTTATGAAGGTGTGCGATTAGATAGGTCTGATAGATCAGGTGGAGGTTGTGCAACTTTTGTTAAGACTGGGTTGCAGTATAGGAAAGTTGACGTTAATTCTAATCTTGAAGTTTTGGCTGTGGAGGTTTGGTGCAGTCAGAATTCTATTACTGTGATAAATTATTATAACCCTTGTCAACCCTTGGTATTGTCAGATTTTGATGAGATAATGGAGAAGGTAAGGTGTCCTGTTATATGGATTGGAGATTTTAATGCACATAATCCTTTATGGGGTAGTGATCACAGGGATAAAAATGGTGGTATTGTTGAAGAATTTTTGTATAATTTATTTTATTAGAAGTAATCCATTTACAATATTGTAAACAGATTTACAAACATCAACTTAATTCAATATTTATACAAATAACACGTTGATAATTATTATCTTCTTTTTTTGGAAATAAAGATAGAGAAAGAATAGAGCAGTTTTAAATCAATAAAGATGTGATTAAATAATAATTTGATTATATATAAGAAAAAAAGAAAAAAGAGAAAGGAAAGAAGGTTAACAAAAAGTGAAAAGATATTATATATATATATATAAATGAAAAACAACAAAATATATTGTAAATAAAACTATTACAAATGATAATATCAATAGAGACATGCATATTAATCCTAGTATAAAAATAAATTATTCTCACCAAATCCCGTAGGGTGCCCGCCGAGTTGTGATGTCAAGAACAGCTACTTCTCTAAATACTGTATATATGGAGACCATATTTGTTCGAAGGAATTATATTTGTCCAATAGGACAAATCTAATTCTTTCCAAATGTAACGTCTCCAACATTTCTGCTGCCCACATTTTAATTGTGGGGGATAATGTTCCCTTCCAAAATTTCAGTATGATTTTTTTCCCTATTATCAAACAGTAATCATAGAAATTTCTTTGATTTACTGTAAGTACCAAATTTGAATCCGGAATTCCAAATATTATTAACTTTGGGTCAGGGTCCAATCTAATTTTAAGAACTTCAGAAATAACTTTAAAAATTTCTGTCCAGTAGTAATTCAATTTGGGACATGTAACAAAACTGTGTATTAAATTTGCTTCTAAATTCTTACATTTATCACAAATTGAAGAGAGATTGGGAAAGATACTATTTAATTTAGTTTTTGAATAATGTAATCTATATAGTACTTTAAATTGTATCAATGTATGTCTGGCATTTAACGAACACCGGTGTATTCACTGTAAACTTTCTTCCCAATTTTCTTTTGTTATAGATAAACCAATTTCATTTTCCCATGCTTGACGATATGTTTCAGTTGTTGGATTCTCCTTATCCAAAATAATGTTATATATATAGGCTATTAGTTTTTCTGTGTTTGGGTGCAAGTTAAACAATTCATCTAATAATCCTGGTTCTTTATTTTTATAATCTTGTGTATTGGATTTAATATAATCTCTAATTTGTAAGTACCTAAACAAGTGTTGCGGAGACAATCCGTAGATATCTTGTAACTCCTGGAATAAAATAAATTTTCCTTTTCTATAAAGGTGCTCTATCCTTTTAATTCCTAAATCATTCCAATGTCCAAACCCCCCATCTAATATAGAGGGTTTAAATAATGGGTTATTCGTAATTGGTAGTGTAAGTGAAAGATTATCTAAATGTAAAGTCTTAACTATTTGTTTCCAAATACGTCTATTATTATAAATTATAGGGTTGTCCCTATAAATTTTTTTTTGTACTTCCTTTGGGGCAAAGAGAACCGAGCCTACATTGAAAGGTAAGCAGTCTTCCTTTTCCATCTTTAACCACATTGGTTCATGATCCATATTTACCCACCAGAAATTCATATTCTTAATCTGGACTGCCCAAAAATAATATAAAAAATTTGTAAGTGCTAATCCTCCATTTATCTTAGATTTACATAAATGTTTTTTACTTATTCTATGATTTTTATAATCCCAAATAAAACTATTAATAATATTATCTATTTTTTAAAAAAAGGTCTTCGGGAGAAAAAAAGGAATAGCCTGAAACAAGTATAGCAGTTGTGGTAAAAACACCATCTTTATAGCATTTATTCTACCAATCATAGATATAGGAAGTGTTTTCCAATATAAAATATTTTTTCTAAGTTTATCTAGTAATTGAGGATAATTAGATTTAATTAGTGAATTATAGGATTTAGTTACATTAATTCCTAAATATTTAAATTTTTCTGTAACTATTTTTAGTGGGTATTGTTGTAATATATTTAAATTTATTCCAGTTATAGGCATAATATCACTTTTGTTCCAATTAATCCTATAACCAGAAAATGTACCAAATTTAGTTGTTGTGTCAGTATTATAGCCATATATTTCAGGTTCTGATCTGATTCTTTCCGCCAAAGGCTCTATCATCAAAGCAAATAGTAAAGGCGATAACGAACAACCCTGTCTGCATCCCCTAGAGAGCTTAAATTTAGCTGATAGTATTTGATTAGTTAAGATTCTTGCAGTAGGATTCGAATATATAATTCTTATCCATTTACAGAATCTATCCCCCAATTGAAACTTTTCCATTATATTAAATAAATATGACCATTCCACCTGATCGAATGCCTTTTCTGCATCTAACGATACAACCGCTAATTCCCTGTCCCGTACTCTTTTTGAATATATAATATTAAACAAGCGTCTAAGATTATGGGATGAATAGCGTTTTGGAATAAAACCTGTTTGATCATGATGTATTAATTTAGAAATCACCAGACTTAATCTCCGAGATAAAACTTTAGTTAATATTTTTTGGTCTGTATTTAGAAGGGCAATCGCTCTATATGATCCTGGATCTTCCAAATCCTTGTCTGCCTTAGGAATGAGTGTAATTGTGGATTCATTTAAAGATTCTGGTAATTTTCCTTGTTCATATGCATATCTATACACTGTATGTAATCTTGGGGAACTCAGATCTTAAAATGTTTTATAAAATTCTGCACTCAGGCCATCAGGGCCCGCTGCTTTTCCATTCTTTAACAAACTAATTGATTCTTCAATATCTTTTACTGTTATTTCAGCATTTAACAAATGTCTACCTTCCTGATCTAAACTATTAATTTGACATTCTTGTAGGAATGTTTCCATACCATCTGTTAGTCCTGTTAATTTAGATGAATAAAGATTTTGATAATATTGTAGAAATCTGTCATTAATATATTTTGGTATAGTCAATATATTTCCATGCGCAGATCTAATTCTATGTATCATTTTTTCATCTTCTAATTTTCTAAGTTGTCGTGCTAGCAATTTTTGTGGTTTGTCTCCAAATTCAAAATGCACTTGTTTGGTTTGTTGAAAAAGTTTAATGACTTGGTTAGAATATATTTTATTTAGTCTATATTTTACTATTGCAATTTTATTACTTAACTCTTTTGAAGGGTGTTTTATGTTTTCGCTATCTAGTTGTTTTATCTCATTTTCTAACTTTTGTTCCATCTTTCTATTTTCTTTATTAAAATATGCTTGTGCTGATATTATTGCACCACGCATAAATGCTTTAAATGTGTCCCAAAGTAGCGATGGTGAAATTTCAGGTTTGTCATTAGTTTCAAAAATAATTTAATCTGTTCCACTACATGTTTACAACAGTCCTTATCCTTTAATATCTGGGGATTAAATCTCCAAGTAGTAGTTTTATTAAGTATATCTTTTAATTTTATCTTGAATTTTAGTGGCGCATGATCTGAAATAATAATATTGTGATATTTTGCATCATACGTAAAAGGTAGTAATTTTGAATCTATTAGAAAATAATCTATCCTAGAGTAAGTTCCATATACGGGCGAGAAAAAGGAGTATTCTCGTCCGGATGGATTATCTAATCTCCAAATATCCTTAACATTAGATGTATTAATAAAATAATTTATAAGTTTACTTGATTTAGAGGTAGCTTTCCTTTTTGTAGAAGATCTGTCTAGATAGCTATCTAAGGTGCAATTAAAGTCACCCCCATATACGGGCGAGAAAAAGGAGTATTCTCGTCCGGATGGATTATCTAATCTCCAAATATCCTTAACATTAGATGTATTAATAAAATAATGTATAAGTTTACTTGATTTAGAGGTAGCTTTCCTTTTTGTCGAAGATCTGTCTAGATAGCTATCTAAGGTGCAATTAAAATCACCCCCAATTATTAAAATATATTGAGTGGAAATAGGAATATTATTAAATATTTTCTTAAAAAATAATGGATTATCAAAATTAGGGGCATATATATTCACAAAAATTACTTTCTGTGAATATAATTCCCCTGTAATTATTACATATCTACCCTCTTTGTCCTCTATTATAGTACTTTGTTTAAAAGGTATACCTTTACGAATAATTATTGCAACTCCTCTAGATTTGTGTATAAATGAAGAGTGATACACCTTAGAAATCCATTTTGCTGTTAATCTATGTTGAGCATCTCTTTTAAGATGGGTCTCTTGAAGGAAGATCACGTCTGATTTCAATCTGTTCAAATGTGCTAACACCTTTCCCCTTTTAATTGGTTCATTAATTCCCTTAACATTCCAACTACAGAAGGTAATTCCATCCCCCCCAGTCTTCACATTCATGTCTTGCATTTTGCTGTTAGGGTGGTTTTTTTTGGAGTAGCCTTCTCGACTCCTCCAGCCCAGCGGTATACCCAAACGCCAACCTGATGAAAATTACTATCCTCAATAATCCATATACATGTCTTCTTAAAGTAATTATACAATATCGTTCATAACTACATTCATATAATATATAACATAAAATCAAATACTTGATATTAAAAAAAAATACAAAATGTAAATAAAAAAAGAGAAAAGGGTGTTAATAGGGTGCCCAGAAAAAAAAACTACACTAATATGTTGTGTAGTGTGCATTAGTGAGAGCCACACTAGCGTGGCTATTAATCTACTGACTTCCGTTTTTTTTTTAAAGATGTTAAATGTTCCAGCTCCTATCTATAATGCTGTGTATATTGGGGTGGGGTACTAACTTTAAATACTTATTAATTATTTCTATTATTCATATTACTAATTACTAGTTATTAATTTCTATTATAATTAGTATTATAATAAGTAATACTATATTAGGGGAACAATTGAAATTTCACTAATTAATACCAAACTACAACAACATGTCCATTATTCCCCCTCTTTCTCAATGAATAATTCATAACCGCAGGCCGGTGATAAAAGTTCAATCATCTTCTTCTTCCTCCCGTGCTTCTTCTTCTGCTTCCTCTTCTGCCTTCTTCTGTATGTCTCGAGCGAATTCCAGTGCATCAGTATGCTTAACGAAACGATATTCCTTGTTGTCGTAGGTCACTCTCAATGTTGCTGGGTACATCAGACCATATCTGAGATCCTTTGTATCCTTTATATTCCGCAGAATACCTCTTGTTTCTGTAAATAAAGATATTCTCTTAGCCACTTCAGCCGGGTAATCTCTGAAGATACTGATGTTATCTCCTTCGTATTTCAAATTTTTCTTTCTTATTATTATCTTCATCATTTCTTCAAAGACGTGATCATAGGCCACCTTTACAATCATTTGTCTTGGCGGTGCACCTCTCCCAGGGGCCCGTCGTAAAGCCCTGTGCGCACGGCCCAACAGGGGCTCTTGATCCAAATTCAGAATGTCCTTTAGAAATTTTGCAGCAAATTTTCGCGGGTCTTGATTTCCTTCACGACCCTCGGTCAATCCTACTATACGCAAATTCTTACGTCTTTGTCGTCCCTCCAAATCAATACATTTCTCGTTTATTTTACGTAGTAGCTCTGAGAGACGTTTATTCTCGGCGCGTAGCTTCTCACTTTCCTTAGCACTTGATACAGCAAAATCAGTCAGTTCTTTAATTGCATCATTTTGTTGATCAAGTGAGATTAAAATAGGATCTATCTTCGCATCCAACATTTGTTCCATCCCAGCAACCTTGTCGTTTACCTCAGCCATTCGGTTTTGAAACTCAGCGTCCGCCTTTATTTTCCATTCATTCATCATAATCTTTACCGTCTCTGTAGCTTCTTTTTTTAGTTCTTCTTTAATTCTCTCGTGAGACGCCTGGATATCTGTTCTTAACAGTTTTATTTCATCTTTATATTCCTTCTTCATATCTTTCATTTCTTTCAGCAGTTTCTTCATCTCACCTAGCAAGGAGTTTTTAAGTTCTTCCATTTCACTTTTTCTCTGTGAGATCTCTTCCTGGGAGGCAGCCAAACTCGAGCCCGAGGCTTTGGCGAGGCCTACCTCCCTTGTTTGACCTTTTTTTGTCGCGGGGGGGGGGGGGGGCGGAGTGCTGCATTTTAAATTTATTACCGAAGTCGCGCGCCTGATGACGTCACGCAGCTTGCAATCGCACCCGGAGCCGTTTAAAGTCGTTCTCCTGCGGTAAGTACCGTTAGTAGCCTCCTTCAACCCCCGATTTTTTTTCAGATTTTTGCGGAGCTGATCTGGCGCGGTTCCTTCTTAGAACATGGCGCCACCGGAAGCCTTGTTGAAGAATTTTTGGATAAGTATGAGTTGGTATTATTAAATGATGGAAGGCCGTCTAGGTATAATATTATGAGAAACACCTGCAGCCACATAGATTTATCAATTGCTTCTTCAAACCTGGCAAGAATTGCTGAATGGAATGTAATGGATAGATATACATTGGGTAGTGATCACTATCCAATTTTATTTGGGTTTGGTAGGGATTTGAGGAGAGAAGTGGTAAAGAAAGTCCCTAGATATAACTTTTCTCAGGCCAAATGGGATAAATTCCAAGAGAAGGCTCAAAGTTTAGTTGGAGAGATTAATAGCGATGGTTCAATAGATAGTTGGAATACTTCCATTAGTCTCATGATTCATGAGGCAGCTTGTTGTACTATTCCTGTGAAGCAGGAACCTAGGTCCCGGATGTCTGTCCCTTGGTGGAATAAAGAATGTGATGAAGCTGTAAGGAATAGGAATATAGCCTATCGGAAATTAAGAAAGTATCCAATTTTGGTCAATGCAATGGAGTACAAGCGGTTAAGGGCATTAGCAAGACGAGTTGTAAAGGATGCAAAGAGGAATAGTTGGAGGAAGTTTTGTGGTACGCTAGGCCCTGAAACTCCAGTAAGGCATTTGTGGTCAGCTGTGCGTAGAATGTCAGGAATATGTAAAAGAAGTTTGTTGCCAGTGTTGCAGAAAGGTGAGGTGGTAGCAGTCTCCAATAAGGAAAAAGCAGACATGTGTGTTGACAGTTTTCAAGCAGTGCATAGATCAGAGAGCATGGGAGTGGAGAGGTGCAGAAAGAGAACCGAGCTGATGGCAGTTAATCAGTGGAAGCTGAAGAGGAGTTTAGTAAATGATAATACCTTTAATCTGTTTTTTACTATAAAAGAGTTGAAGGATGCAATTATGTCCGGAGCAAATACCACCCCGGGGAGGGATAGGTTGTCGTATGAGTTATTTAAACATCTGGATGATATTGTACTTGATGAAATCTTAGCTTTGTTTAATACTGTGTGGGCAGAGGGTTATTTACCAAAGGAATGGAAACATGCAGTCGTGGTCCCTATTTTAAAACCGGGCAAAGAGGCATCTGACCCTAGTTCATATCGCCCTATAGCACTCACAGCAGTGCTCTGTAAAATTATGGAGAGAATGGTAGCCAACAGATTAGTTTATTTTTTAGAAACCAGGGGACTATTTGTTGATGTACAGAATGGCTTTAGGAAGGGAAGGTCTACAATGGAGTCTGTATCAGTTTTGGATCAGGATATTAAAAGGGCATTAGGAAGCAAGGAAACAGTAGTGAGTGTATTGCTTGATATTGAGAAGGCATATGATTCTTTGTGGAAGGAGGGATTAATGATTAAAATTATTGACTTGGGAGTCAGGGGACGAATGTTCAACTGGATTAAGGATTTTTTATTGAATAGAACAATACAAGTAATGGTTGGTAGTGTCAGTTCAGAGACTGTAGAAATAGAGAATGGAACCCCGCAGGGAAGTGTTATCAGTCCAGTTTTATTTAATATCATGATAAACGACATATTTTGTAAAGTAAAGAGAGGGTTCGGTCTGTCTTTGTTTGCAGATGACGGGGCCATCTGGAAAAGTGGTCGTAATGTAGAGTTTGTTTTAAAACCGATTCAACAAGTGTTAGAGTCTGTAGAGGAGTGGGGGGACACATGGGGCTTTAAAATCTCTGCCTCTAAGACTAAATATATGGTATTTGGTTTTAAAAGAAAGTTGTCTAAGTTAGGGCTGTGTATGTATGGGTCTCTTTTGGAGAAAGTAAAGGTTTTTAAGTTTTTGGGTGTTTGGTTTGAAGAGCGTATGACTTGGGCTGTACATGTTGGTAAAATTGTGTTGAAGTGTGGAAAAGTTCTGAATGTTATGAGAAGTCTGGTTGGGTGTGAGTGGGGGGCCAACAGGGAGACAATGATGCTAATTTATCAGGCCATGATCAGATCTTCTCTTGACTATGGGTGTTTTGTGTATGGGTCTGCGTCTAAAACAGTTCTGGCTAGGCTAGATGTGTTGCAGGCAAAGGCTTTGAGGCTTTGCTGTGGAGCCTTTAGAACTTCCCCAGTCCCTGCCCTGATTGTTGAAATGGGAGAAATGCCCTTATGATTAAGGCACATTAAGTTAGGGTTACATTACTGGGCTAAACTTTGTGGGTGTAATGATACCTTCCCAGCAAGGTGTTTGTTGCAAGAGGAGGATGATGGTAACAAATATTACACATTTTTTGTAATTATAAATCAGTGGGCTAGGAAGTTGGGTTTGGAACAAGGGGGTATTATAGAGCATATGTTATGGCTACCTGTGCCCTATTGGGTTCTTCCTGAACTGGTTATTGAGCTTGCGTTTCTTGAGGGAAAAGATAAGCGTGAGGTAACTCCAAGAATAATGGAATATTTTAATTTAATTCGTGAGAGCACTTTGATTGTTTTCACAGATGGATCTAAGGACCCAGTTAGTGGGAGAGCTGGGTTTGGAGTGTATGTGGAGCAGCTTGGGTTGAGGTTTGGTCGACGCATTTCTGATGGAAGCTCTGTTCTCACAACTGAATTAATGGCAATTCAATGGGCTCTATGGTGGATTGAGGAAGCCAGTTTTAGAGAAGTCATTATCTGTCCGATTCTGTAGCTGCTCTTGAAACTTTAAGAGTGGGGAAATCTAAAGCTCGTCCTGACATTCTAAATAAAATCTTGGGTGTGTTTTCCAGAATTGGGTTTGCGTATAATATCACCTTTTGCTGGGTTCCTGGGCATGCTGGAGTGAGGGGGAATGAGCAGGTGGACCTCGTAGCAAAGGAAAGTTTAAAAAGAGAAATAGATATTCATGTATCATTGGGGAGAGTGGAATTGAGAGAAATAATTAAAGAGAGCTTAATAAAAGAATGGCAGAGAGGATGGGAAAAGGAAGTCAGGGGTAGACATTACTTTTCTATTCAATCTGAAGTTAGGAAAATGTGTTTCTGTACATCTCTGTCCCGTAGGGATTCGGTTAAATTGTGTAGGTTGAAATTGGGACACTGTGGGTTAAATTATTATGTGTACATTATCGGGAAACATGTTTCTGGCTTGTGAATGTGGGAGTGATGAGACAGTTAAGCATGTTTTCCTAGGATGTGAAAAGTATAGGGTAGAAAGAAAAGTATTGTTAGTTAGATGGGACTTGGTGTTGAGCCTTTTTCTGTTTTATCTTTGTTTGAGCATAATGAGAAACATCAATTGATATCCAGGGCTGTTCTTTAATTCCTGCATGTGACAGGACTGTATGTAAGAATCTAGTTCAAGCTCTGAACTGTGGAAGGCAGTAATACGCTTAGCAGCGTCTACACTGGCAGAACCCGGAAAAAAGAAAGAAAGAAAGAGACCCTGGACCCTGGTGAGAGAAAGATGGAGAGAGAGGACGTGAGGTGGTTCCGGGTGGGTGAGGGTGGTTTTGGGTGGGTGAGTGTGGTTTTGGGTGGGTGAGGGTGGTTTCGAGTGGGTGAGGGTGGTTTTGGGTGGGCGAGGGTGGTTTTGGGTGGGTGAGGGTGGTTTTGGGTGGGTGAGGGTGGTTTCGGGTGGGTGAGGGTGGTTTCGGGTGGGTGAGGGTGGTTTCGGGTGGGTGAGGGTGGTTTCGGGTGGGTGAGGGTGGTTTCGGGTGGGTGAGGGTGGTTTCGGGTGGGTGAGGGTGGTTTCGAGTGGGTGAGGGTGGTTTCGGGTGGGTGAGGGTGGTTTCGGGTGGGTGAGGGTGGTTTCGGGTGGGTGAGGGTGGTTTCGGGTGGGTGAGGGTGGTTTCGGGTGGGTGAGGGTGGTTTCGGGTGGGTGAGGGTGGTTTCGAGTGGGTGAGGGTGGTTTCGGGTGGGTGAGGGTGGTTTTGGGTGGGTGAGAGTGTTTTCGGGTGGGTGAGGGTGGTTTCGGGTGGGTGAGGGTGGTTTCGGGTGGGTGAGGGTGTTTTCGGGTGGGTGAGGGTGTTTTCGGGTGGGTGAGGGTGGTTTCGGGTGGGTGAGGGTGGTTTCGGGTGGGTGAGAGTGTTTTCGGGTGGGTGAGGGTGGTTTCGGGTGAGTGAGGGTGGTTTCGGGTGGGTGTGGGTGGTTTTGGGTGGGTGAGGGTGGTTTAGGGTGGGCGTGGGCAACAAAATCTCAAACCATACGTGGGTTTTGAATTACATTTTACTCGGACGCAAGCCAAGGAATGGCATAATTGCTAGCTGTCAATTGGACATACTGGATGGATTTAACAGAGAGTTAGATAGAGCTCTAGGGGCTAGTGGAGTCAAGGGATATGGGGAGAAGGCAGGCACGGGTTATTGATTGGGGATGATCAGCCGTGATCACAATGAATGGCGATGCTGGCTCGAAGGGCCGAATAGAAACATAGAAACATAGAAAATAGGTGCAGGAGTAGGCCATTCGGCCCTTCGAGCCTGCACCGCCATTCAATGTGATCATGGCTGATCATCCAACTCAGTATCCCGTACCTGCCTTCTCTCCACACCCCCTGATCCCTTTAGCCACAAGTGCCACATCTAACGCCCTCTTAAATATAGCCAATGAACTGGCCTCAACTACCTTCTGTGGCAGAGAATTCCAGAGACTCACCACTCTCTGTGTAAAGAATGTTTTCCTCATTTCGGTCCTAAAGGAATTCCCCCTTATCCTTAGACTGTGACCCCTTGTTCTGGACTCCCCCAACATCGGGAACAATCTTCCAGCATCTAGCTTGTCCAACCCCTTAAGAATTTTGTAGGTTTCTATAAGATCCCCCCTCAATCTTCTAAATTCCATCGAGTAGAAACCGAGTCTATCCAATATTTCCTCATATGAAAGTCCTGACATCCCAGGAATAAGTCTGGTGAATCTTCTCTGTACCCCCTCTATGGCAAGGATGTCTTTCCTCAGATTCGGAGACCAAAACTGTACGCAGTACTCCAGGTGTGGCCTCACCAAAACCCTGTACAACTGCAGTAGAACCTCCCTGCTCCTATACTCAAATCCTTTCGCTATGAATGGCCTCCTCCTGCACCTACTTTCTATGTTTCTATAATCAACCTCAGCAAATTGGCAATATCCTATTGAAAGGGAGTGGGTGTTTAAGCTGTCAGGACATTTTATTATTTTCCAAAATATACATCTCAATAGTATAATGATAGAAACCTTACTTTTCCATACACCACTCGTAAATCTGAAGATTTTTTTAAATGATAAATTTAGCTTCAGACGTGTTTACTTTTTGTATGTAAAACCCCACTTCAGAACCATGGGTTACTGCACAAAGTTACTGCAGTCAGAGGGACTGCAGTCAGGCTGTTATTGCAGTCAGGATGGGGTCTGTGCACAATACAGACTTACGACAGTTAGGAGAGACGACAACCAAATAAGCTCAAAGCAAATGCTTAATAAACCCACAAATCTATTTCCAAAGGCTCCGTTCGGCTCAATATTTTTGTAGGAACACAGATTTCCTTGGGCATGAGCCTGATGGGGTGAATGGCCTCTTCTGCGCTGGGTCATTCATTCTGATCTCTCAGATCTGGGTCAGAATTCAAGGTCTGCAATGCGACATCTTCGTTTGAGTTGTTTGTGACATTTCCTGTAACTTGCCATGCATGTCTGTAGCTCTGTATCAAACAAGAGCAACAAATATGCTTTTAAATAAAGAGTTTATCCTGCAATGATGAACAATAGGCTGGAAGTGATAGGTAAGAGGGAGTTTGGAGACAAAGTTGGAAACATTTACATGGAAACAAAAAGACTCATTAGAAGTACGAGGAGCTCTGGTGGCCGCATGAAGGAAGGATGTGAAGGCTTTGGAAGTTTTACGAAGGGTTTGGTTGAAACAATTCTGAGAGTGGCATTTAAGAGGTTTGTTAGATAGGTACATTAACATGCAGGGAAAGGAGAGATTTGGATCATGAGTAGGCAAAATGAATTAGTTTAATTATCATGGTCAACATAGACATTATGGGCCAAAAGGGCCTATTTCTGTGGTACCCGGACGTGGCGTCGAAGGACGAGAAGCTGAAGCAAAGAAGTGGAAGCCAAATAGCCGAATGGAAAGAAAACCGAAATGCCAACGAACCAAAAGCATACAAAGCCGAAACGGCAACGAACCGAAAGGCTGCGTCGCCTACAAGCCAACGAACCGAATGCCGCTCTGCCGAAGAGTCAAATAACAGACATGACGTAGCCGGGGGCGGGACTTGTCAGTGATTGTTCCAGACCCCCACGTCCATTACATTACTGGCCGGTGGAGACGGGAGGGTGGGGGTCATTTTCCCACACAAGCCATTATTTGACTTTTCGGCAGAGCGGCATTCGTTTAGCTGGCTTGTAGGCGACGCTGCCTTTCGGTTAGGTGGTGTTTTGTCAGAGGGGTCATTCGGTGAGTTTGCTTTTAGGCGACGCAGCCTGTCGGTGTGTTGGCTTTTAGGCATCCCGCCCTTTCGGTTTGTTGACGTTTCGGCTTCGCGTGCTTTCGGTTATTTTGCTTCGACTTCTTTGCTTCAGCTTCTCGTTCTTTGACGCCACTTCCACACACGATTTCTGTGCTGCCCTGTTCTATGCAAAACACTAAAATACAGATTGTCATCACTCTAATATGTTCTGTGAACATCCATTTTCTCAATTTCAGCGACACCCCGCCATTGGTTTCTGATATTTTGAAAAGCTCATGAAATTCTCACCCTGTTCATCCTCCACGAACAGCAAATTAGTCCAAGAGCAACGGTCAGTTTAATGGACAAGTAGCCCAGAACTATGGTGATCCTAATGTCTCTCACTGTAAACGACAACATTGACATTTTCATTTTCTTTCCCCACCGTGTTTCATAATTAAATACTCCTGTCTGTGATGTGACATCAAAAACATTCTGAATTAGATACTGGGACACAGTGAGAAACATCGTGTCAAGAGTGAGAAATATTTGTGCCACGTCTAAGTCCAGGGTACCTTTTATTTCACGTCCATAACATCTCAGTACTTCTGTTTGATATTTTCTGCTTCATTACTTTTGGAACATTGTGAATATTTCTTGGGTTTGAATATAAACAAAATAGGTTGATCCATTATCAAAATGGATGTCAACCAGGTGTTCACCAATGTGTCTACACAAGAATAGAGAGAGTACAGAGGAGTACAGAAGAATAGAGGAGATTTACTAGAATGTTGCCTGGGTTCCAGCAACTAAGTTACAGAGAAAGGTTGAACAAGTTGGGTCTTGATTCTTTGGAGCGCAGAAGGTTAAGGGGGGACTTGATTGAGGTCTTTAAAATGATGAAAGGGATAGACAGAGTTGACGTGGATAAGCTTTTCCCATTGAGGGTAGGGAAGATTCAAACAAGAAGGCATGACATGAGAATTAGACTCAGAGAGTGGTGGCCGTGTGGAATGATCTTCCAGCAGAAGTGGTGGAGGCAGGATCGATTTTAACATTTAAAAGTAAAGTGGATGGGTATATGGACGGGAAGGGAATGGAGGGGTATGGTCTGATTGCAGGTAGATGGGTCTAGGGGGAAATAAATGGTCGGCACGGACTGGAAGGGGCGAGAGGGCCTGTTTCCGTGCTGTAATTGTTATATGGTTAAGAGGGAGTGGATACAGATTCACAGCTGAGACTCTGCAGGATCTGAATTCCTACTCTGGGCCGTAATGCCTGAGGAGCTGATAGAGCTAGAGTGTCGTAGAGTGATGCAGCATGGAAACAAATCTTTCGGCTCAACTTACATGTCCCAGTTACACTAGTCCCACCTCCCCTAGCTTGGTCCATATCCCTACAAACCTGTTCTATCCATTACCCAGTGAGTTGTGAGAGGCATGAATCATTCAGTTGGGTTTATTTAACGAAATGTCCATTTTACAAAGGTGCAATCTTGCTTCAATTGTACCCTCATGTATGGGTTTGAAAGATCTGTTTCTGTAACATGTGTACACAAAATGGTTTATATTTGATTTTGCTTTATTCACTGATATAACATCATGCCATCAATTGACAGGCTCCAGTGAAATTACACTTTAATCTGTAGCATTGGGCATTGATGGAAATATGGGAGACTTAAAATCAGAAATTGTTTTATTTCGGATTATACAGGGAAAAAAGTATCATTATGACTCCTGTAGTAGTTGAAGGGTTGTTATTGGTCCTTGTGAAATCTGCGGTTAGAATTTTGTTTGTAATGTCAAGTATTTACTACAGTCAAGGTACAACTATGGTACCGGATGTGAGATTAATCAGATGTGAAACTTATTGGAGAAATTATCACTGAATTCATCAAACCAGGAATTGTATGCAGTGGAAAAGTTTAGATTCACATGTAGAGTTTGTACTCAAGAGAACAATACACATAAATCTAATCACCTTATAAAGTAAATGATTATGTATACGTACCCTTTAACAATAGTTAATTCTGTAATTATTCTTATTTGTTCAATTGACATGCAACATATGCATGTAGTTATGGTTAACAACTGATTTATCTTTAACATTTGAAAGATAATTGATGTGTACCCAAGATACATGTGTGATATTTTTACACATTGTTGTAGCAGCAACTGCTGTCAGTTGACTGTAGCAATTTTCATTAACATCTGTTGTTCAGCATCTCTATCTTTATTCCCTTCCCAAGTGACCATCAATAGAAGAGAGACTATAGACACTATACGAATGATTAGGGAGTGAACTCTGGTAAAAAGCTCAATCTGTGGCAGGAATTTTCCATGGTTCCTGATGGAAAAAGTAAATAGAATTTCCACATCCTGTAGGAAAAGAGAAGAATCTTTACTAAGTTGCACGTTATAATTCATCATCCAGGAACTGCATGGAAACAGGCCCTCTGCAGCAATCTGTCCACGCACACCAGTGGGTAACCATCCATGCAGACACAAGAAAATGCATTTTCTGTAATGTTGATCAAACGCAAAGTGTTGGAGAAACTCAATGGGTCAAGCAGCATCTGTGGAGGGAATGGATTGATGATGTTTCATATCGGGACCCTTTTTCAGACTGATGGAATAGGAGAGAAAAAGTTGGGGAAGGGAAGTGGGCATGAGACAAAGCATGGTGAGTGATAGGTGGATACAGCTGGGGAATGGTTATGAGTAGATGGATGGAGATAATAACAAAAGCAAGGAGTGAAATGGAAACCAAAGGTTGTCAGGTCTGTAAAAGAGGGATATGGGTGGGACTGGGGCAAGAACATAAAAGTGAAATTGTGCAATTGGAAGGGGTGGGAGATGAGTGGAAAGAGGAAGGGAAGGGGATAGGGTAGCTGGGTGGTGGGATGAGTCCATGCACAATGAAGGGGGGGAGAGATGGGGTTTGGGAAGTGTGATTTGAAATTTGAGTATTCATTGATCATAACATAGTTAGACCACTCACAAATCAGAAGAAAATATTCCACTTTCAAATTTCAGGATCAATAAGCGACATCAAACTCAATCATGACTCTAATTATGAAGAACAAACCCTTATCACTTACCACACGGCTCCTGATAGTACGGGACAAAAAGCCGGGGCCGGTCTTGGTGAAACAAACCACATCTCCAGTTCCCTCTGCCTCTCTCAGCTTTCTGAATAACCAGACTCAGAGATTTCTCTTCCACAGTCAGTGTCTTTTCTCCAACATTTTTGCCATCGCCATTGATCCAAACCAGTCTCATTGTCTCGGGGACGTGAGACACAGAGCAGGTCAAGGTAACGATGTCTCCCTCAGTCACTGCACCAGATGGTTCAGCTGTGACTGTAACAAGAACATCATTGAGATTTTGAACAAGAGCCAGAGTTTCTACTCTATTGATTTCTTTATCAATGCCCTGATATCACTGCGACCAACCTAAAGGACAACTCATCTTGTTTAGAAACTGTTTTATTGTATGCTGCAGTGGACAGCAATAGAAAAGAGACCACAGACACGACACAAATGATGAAGGGGTGATCTCCAGTAAAAAGATCAATCTGTGGGAAGGGTTTTCCATGAAGGCTTAATGCTGAGTCCTTGAAGGTGAATGAAAAGACTTAATAATGTCATTGTTTACATTTATGTTGTGCAACTTTAGTTTCGACAATCAATGAACCCAACTCAAAAACACTGCACAAGCAGCTGCTGGCCCCATTACTGCCCCAGTCCACTGTGATGGAGTTAAACCCTTCCCCACACTGACACATTGCAATGGCAGGATGCCACCCAGGATATCCTGTGAATGACATATGATACAGAGGATCCTGAATATACCCCCATTGGATCTTCATTGGGGTTTATTTCTTTCTACGATTAACTCATTTCCAGCGGGTGAATAAATTCCACATCATCGCCCTTAAATATGAAAAGGAAAATGGTTCAATGCCACACGCTGCCTGATGCACTGTATTATGATTGATTTTGTGTTGAGTAAAGCACACATAAATATCTGAATTTCTGGAGCAAAATCAATTATTTAAATGAAGGGAATATTTGGAGAAATGTGCACAGAAATTGCCGCTTGCATTCAAAGTGGGTGCTCTACTACAATTAATGAAAAAAGTTGGCAGCATCCAGTCTCCTACCTGTAACTGTAATTAGTTCAATGGTCACATATTTATTTGATCCTGTGGAACATGTGTAAACTCCGGCATCTGCAAACCGCACGGGGACAATCCTCACATGGACATTCTTGCCATTCACATCTCCCTGTGTGGTTTCCAGTCGATTCCCAAAGTAGCTCCTGTTGACATGTATTGGCTCAGACCTGTGAGAAGAAGCTATTTCCTTCTCTTGATTCTGGAAACGTTGTGATCTCCAAGTCCATTTGGTTTCACTGAGCTCAGGAGAAGCTTCACAAATCAGGTCGAGTTCACAGTGATCTGTGACTGAGCGATAAACTGTGTACATCTTGTTGTGTAAACCTGCAAATGAGGGACAGGGAACAAAGAATTAGATTTCGACACACACTGAGATACAATGTTGTGAGTTTCCACAGGGACAAACCCCCGGCTCTGCGATGTCAGCTGGGAGGGCCGCACTGGAACAGGGAAGTCGGCTAGAAGCTGGACCATGCCGCCTGCTGGTCCAGGTGCCCTTTGTTCAACAAAGTCCATCTTCCCCAGACACACCCCCAGCAAAGTGATGCTATTGGACTTGAGGTAAAGTCTGCCACAATAGCTCAACACTCAACACTCAATGATCACTCATGTAGCACCTCCATTTCACTGGGGCTGTCAAGTGTTATTGGGCAGTTCATTCTTCAGAGTAATTAATTGACCAGTGGAATTGAACAGTTGGGGGAGTCCAGAACAAGGGGTCACAGTCCAAGGATAAGGGGGAATTCCTTTAGGACCGAGATGAGGAAAACATTCTTTACACAGAGAGTGGTGGGTCTCTGGAATTCTCTGCCACAGAAGGTAGTTGAGGCCAGTTCATTGGCTATATTTAAGAGGGCGTTAGATGTGGCACTTGTGGCTAAAGGGATCAGGGGGTATGGAGAGAAGGCAGGTACGGGATACTGAGTTGGATGATCAGCCATGATCACATTGAATGGCGGTGCAGGCTCGAAGGGCCGAATGGCCTACTCCTGCACCTATTTTTCTATGTTTCTATGTAACATGCCTCAGCCAATCTTGCACCTGTAGTTTTAGTTAGTTCATATTTCTCAGCTCCGTTCCAGACGGAAAACCATTTGCTTCCCTTCATTGATGTATTTGATCCACTTTGATTCATGCAGGTGAATTGAAATGAATCCCTTGGTTCTCCTGTGTTGCTCCTTCAATCTTAGTGCCACCATGTTATATTTACACCATGTCCCAGGGTAAAGGCAATGCCCGCATCCTGCAGTGTGGAAGCCCACGGGTGGAGTCAGTGCTCACTATACAACATGTGGAACAGTTTGATATCAAGATCTATTTAATACCTGCCGCAAGGCAGCTTTGCACTCACCCTGATCCACTTCAACATTGGTATCTCCAGTGAGAGCAATGGAGCTATTTTCCTGCACCTCCCATGTGTACAGATTGGGATTTCCTGCTCCAACGTGTTGGATCATCAGATAGACAGCGTTATACAGACGGATCTGATCAGTGTTGTTCCTCCTGTTCTGCTGAGATGAGCCTCTTGGTTTCCAGTGAAGACTGACTGTATCTGGGAGACTGGAGATGGTACAGCTGAGGGTGACGTCACTTCCCATCACTGGTGAGTCGGGCTCAACTGTGGAAACAGACACATGTGTTTCAGTTCACCAACAGCTTTCTGAAATACTGCGGGCAGAATTGTCTTTTTCCTGAAGACACACATTCGGCCGAATGTTGAGCTCAGTGATGTCATCAACACTTCCTGGTAGTGACCACCTGTCCCCCACGCCTCCACGTATCCCACATCAACACTTCCACATGGGGATGTTTTTAGTAAAGTAGAAACACAAAACTGCAGATACTGGTTAATAGATAAAAGGACATAAAGTGCAGGAGTAATTCAGCGGATCAAGCAGCAACTCTAGAGAACATAGATAGGTGACGTTTCAGGTCGAGACCTTTCTTCAGACTGATTATATTCCTTGGATGTCTTTTACTGAAGTTTCATCATATTTGGGGTGAATCATGAGAGGCATATCTATAGTAAACGCACATGGTCTTTTTCCCAGGATTGTGGAATCACAAATAAGATAGTACACGTTTAAGGTGAGAGGCATGGAGCAAATGAGGTGCTGGAGGAGTATAAAGAGTGTAAAAATAATCTTAAGAAAGAAATTCGAAAAGCTAAAAGAAGATATGAGGTTGCTTTGGCAAGAGAGGTGAAAGTAAATCCAAAGGGTTTCTACAGCTATATTAATAGCAAAAGGATAACGAGGGATAAAATTGGACCATTAGAGAGCCAGAATGGACAGCTATCTGCTGATCCAAAAGAGAACAATTTATTTTCTTCGGTATTCACCAAAGCGAAGGATATTGAACTCTGTGAGGTAAGGGGAAAAAATAGAGTAGCTATGGAAACTATGGTAAGATTTTATATACCTCTTAATACGGGGGCAGTTTTTTGACAAAGAGTGTGGTACATGAACATACTTTATGGAAAAGTCGAGCAGAAGAAGCGTTTGATGCAGGTACAGTATTTAAAGTGCATTTAAACCAGAAAAGGGGCAGTGCTGGACCTCCTGTTAGGAAATGAGGCAGGTCAGGTGACGGAGGTGTGCGTTGGTGAGCACTTCGGGACCAGTGATCACAATACCATTAGTTTCAATATAATTATGGAGAGAGTCAGAACTGGACCTAGGGTTGAGATTTTTGATTGGAGAAAGGCGAACTTTGAGAGAATGCATAAGGATTTAAAAGGAGTGAATTGGGACATTTTGTTTTATGGGAAGGATGGAGAAGAGAAATGGAGGACATTTAAAGGGGAAATTGTAAGAGTACAGAAACTTTATGCCCCTGTTCGGTTGAAAGGAAATAGTAAAAATTGGAAAGAGCCATGGTTTTCAAGGGAAATTGGACACTTGTTTCGAAAAAAGAGAGATATCTACAATAATTATAGGAGGCATGGAGTAAATGAGGTGCTAGAGGAGTATAAAGAGTGTAAAAACAATCTTAAGAAAGAAATTAGAAAAGCTAAAAGAAGATATGAGGTTGCTTTGGCAAGAAAGGTGAAAGTAAATCCAAAGAGTTTCTACAGCTATATTAATAGCAAAAGGATAACGAGGGATACAATTGGACCATTAGAGAGCCAGAATGGACAGCTATCTGCAGAGCCAAAAGAGAACAATTTATTTTCTTCGGTATTCACCAAGGAGAAGGATATTGAACTCTGTGAGGTAAGGGAAAACAGTAGAGTAGCTATGGAAACTATGAGATTCAAAGAGGAGGAAGTACTGACACTTTTGAAAAATATAAAAGTGGATAAGTCTCCAGGTCCTGACAGGATATTCCCTAGGACATTGAGGGAAGTTAGTGTAGAAATAGCAGGGGCTATGACAGAAATATTTCAAATGTCATTAGAAACGGGAATAGTGCCGGAGGATTGGCGTACTGCGCATGTTGTTCCATTGTTTAAAAAGGGTTCAAAGAATAAACCTAGCAATTATAGACCTGTTAGTTTGGCGTCAGTGGTGGGCAAATTAATGGAAAGGATACTTAGAGATAATATATGTAAGCATTTGGATAAACAGGGTCTGATCAGGAACAGTCAACATGGATTTGTGCCTGGAAGGTCATGTTTGACAAACCTTCTTCAATTTTTTGAAAAGGATACTAGGGAAATTGATGAGGGTAAAGCAGTGGATGTTGTCTATATGGATTTCGGTAAGGCCTTTGACAAGGTTCCCCATGGAAGGTTGGTTAAGAAGGTTCAATCTTTGGGTGTTAATGGCAGAGTAGCAAGATGGATTAAACAGTGGCTGAATGGGAGATGCCAGAGAGTAATGGTGGATGGCTGTTTGTCAGATTGGAAGCCAGTGACCAGTGGGGTGCCTCAGGGATCTGTGTTGGGTCTACTGTTGTTTGTCATGTACATCAATGATCTGGATGATGAGGTGGAAAATTGGATAAGTAAGTATGCAGATGATACTAAGATAGGTGGTGTTGTGGATAATGAAGTAGATTTTCAAAGTCTACAGAGAGCTTTGGGCCATTTGGAAGAATGGGCTGAAAGATGGCAGATGGAGTTTAATGCTGATAAGTGTGAGGTGCTACATCTTGGCAGGACAAATCAAAATAGAGCGTGCATGGTAAATGTTAAGAAATTGAGGAATGCTGTGGAACAGAGGGATCTAGGAATAACTGTGCATAGTTCCCTGAAGGTGGAATCGGATGTAGATAGGGTGGTAAAGAAAGCTTTTGGTGTGCTGACCTTTATAAATCAGAGCATTGAATACAGGAGTAGGGAAGTAATGTTAATATTGTACAAGGCATTGGTGAGACCAATTCTGGAGTATGGTGTACAATTTTGGTCGCCTAATTATAGGAAGGATGTCAACAAAATAGAGAGAGTACAGAGGAGATTTACTAGAAAGTTGCCTGGGTTCCAGCAACTAAGTTACAGAGAAAGGTTGAACAAGTTAGGTCTTTATTTTTTGGAGCGCAGAAGGTTAAGGGGGGACTTGATTGAGGTCTTAAAAATGATTAAAGGGATAGACAGAGTTGACGTGGATAAGCTTTTCCCATTGAGGGTAGGGAAGATTCAAACAAGAGGGCATGACATGAGAATTAAGGGACAGAAGTTTAGGGGTAACATGAGGGGGAACTTCTTTACTCAGAGAGTGGTGGCTGTGTGGAATGATCTTCCAGCAGAAGTGGTGGAGGCAGGATCGATTTTAACATTTAAAAGTAAAGTGGATAGGTATATGGACGGGAAGGGAATGGGGGGGGGGTATGGTATGAGTGCAGGTAGATGGGACTAGGGGAAAATAAATGTTCAGCGTGGACTGGAAGGGCCGAGAGGGCCTGTTTCCGTGCTGTAATTGTTGTATGGTTAAACAGGTATGTGGAAAAAAAGGTTCAAGAGAAGTGGGTCAAATTAGGGCAAATTGGACGTTTAGATGGGTAGTTGGTCAGTATGGATGAATGGGCCAAAGGGCCTGTTTCCGTGCTGTGTGACATTATGACTAGTACCTTTAATAGTAAGATTAAACGAGAACTTACCAGTTTGAAGTTTGATCTTTATTTTATGAGGAGTTACGATGAGGGATTACGTGAAGACCCCGCCAGCACGCATGCGCGACATTCTTCAAAGCAGTGGTGTGAAATCACAGAACAAACAGTCACAATGACTGACATAGTAAGAGAAAAAAGAGAACTTTCATACCAGGTGATCTTTATAATAGAGGGTCGGGAGCGGAGGGCACGTAATCCCTCATCGTAACTCCTCATAAAATAAAGATCAAACTTCAAACTGGTAAGTTCTCGTTTAATCTTACTATTTTACTTCGGAGTCACGTGAGTGACTACGTGAAGATTTCAAAGCTCTGTGATTTCATGCCCTGGAAGCTCCATGCTCACACACCGCTAAAGCTGGGATAAGAGGATGGACGTGATTCAGACAAGACACTGGCTGAAAAACAAAACAGGTATTTATTCATACCAAACACAATATTGTGTCCCATAAGGGTTATTTATCTGGCAGCACTTAAAATCCTCCCTGCATAATTGTCAGGGGAGGTCACGGGTTTGTTGTAAAAGCGGTGGAAGGTTTTCTCATTGTTCCAACCCGCTGTGGCCAGGATGTGATCCAGAGGTACCTCCATCCTTCTAGCCGCCGAGGTGGATGCTGCCCTGGTGGAGTGAGATTTATACACATTAGTATCCACCCCCGCCGCATCCAGTACCACCCTTAACCATCTGGAAATGGTTTGCACCGTGACCCTGTGATGAGGCTTCCTGTGACTGACAAGCAAAGCTGTTTCCGTGCCTCTTAGATCTTTCGTGACTGAGATGTATCGCAGAATCAATGTTATGATACAAAGACGGGTGTCCGCTGGGTAAGCCAGGAACTCCAAAGTATGTCCAGCCATTCCGGGTCAATCTTGCTTCAATAGTCCCTGCACCTGGAATGTGATTTTCCCACTGGTAATTGCCATGGCATCCAGACTAAGCTTGTGCAGGGACTGGACCCGTTGCGCCGTGATCAGTGCCATTATCATGACCATTTTGTAGGTTAATTTGGCCAAAGGGAGTCCCGTGTTCGGTGTCCATCCTCTCAGCATCGTCAATACCGTGCTGATGTCCCAGGTATGGCTATATCTGGGCCTGGGGGGATTGGAATTAAATATTCCCCTCATAAATTTGGATACTAGGGGATGTGACCCAATTCCCAATTGGTCACTCCCCTTGCCCAAGTAAGACGATAGGGCACTCCTGGCACAGTTAATGGCGCTGTAGCTTAGACCCTCATCGTAATGAAGGGTAGCCAGAAACTCCAGTACTTCCGTGATGGTGGCGGTTTCGTATGTTGTTTTGGTAGTCACGCAGAATCCTTCCCATTTCCTGATGTAGGTCAGGTACTGCTTCCTTGTGGACTCTCTGCAGGCTGCCGTGATGGTATCAATGGTCCTGTTGGAGAGTCCAAATCCATGAAGTGGCCGTTTTTAAATCTGCAGATTAACAAATCCATGCGGTCATGACATGGATGACATTCTCCTGTAACAGGATGAACAAGCAGGCTAGCTCTTTTATTCACCCTGATACAGGGTTCTGTGGCCATCTTCTGTACCAGAGGGAACCATGGTTGAGTAGGCCAGTCCGGCACTACCAAGATACCCGATGCGGAGTCTTGCTTGATTTTTTGCAAAACCCGACTGATGAGGCAGAAAGGGGGGAAAGCGTAGCAAAATAAATCCCCCCAGTGCAGCGAGAAAGCATCCATCGCTACTGCCCCCGGGTCTGGCTCCCAAGCAACATACGTTGGTAGTTGGTGATTTAGCCTGGACGCGAAAAGGTCGATATCTGGTGTCCCATAACGTTCTACAATATCTGTGAACACATTCCGATCCAACATCCATTCTATGTTGTCGTTGAATTTCCGTGACCTGGTGTCTGCCACTGTGTTTAGTTTACCTGGAAGGTAAGTTGCGGAGATCCAAATTTCTCTTTGCAGACACCAGTGCCAGATATTGTTGGCCAATTCGTCACACGATATCGACTTTACTCCGCCCATGTGGTTAATATAGGCTACCACCGTGGTGTTGTCAATCTGTATTCTAACATGAACTTTGTGCCTGTTAGTGCAGTATGCCTTAAGGCCGTAAAATGCTGCCAGCATTTCTGAATAGTTAATCCCTAAGTTTTTAAATAGGGTTAACTCTGGTGCACTCCATCTACCTCCACAGCTAGAGGTAGTGTCAGTAGCTCCCCACCCTTTGGCACTGGCATCCGTTTGTAAGGTGATCGAGGGATTGGTGATAGTAATGGGTTTGGAACAATTTTGGGCATTACCCATCCACCAATATAATTCGGCTTTTGCCTTTTCTGGAATTTTCATGGGCCTATCAAAATGGCCAGCATGATTTTTGAGCGCTGTAATTTTGGCTCTTTGTAAGTTTTGGTAATGTAAGGGCCCATATTGTGCTGCAGGAAATGCAGCTACTATCTTCCCAATCACCCTGGCCACCTGCCGAATGGATGGGACCTTAATGCCCATTAGGCTCCTGCAAGCCTCTATCAGGTCTTCCACCTTGCTTGGTGGTAACGTGACAGACATTTGCACTGAGTCAATAATGAATCCCAAATATTTCATGGTGGTAGAGGGTTCCAATATTGATTTATCTGGATGTATCGTAAACCCCAGTTTCTGAAAAAGATGTTTCGTGGCTGTGACTGCCAAGGTAGCCATTTCCAAATTCTCCCCCACTATGAGGATGTCATCAAGATAGGCCATAACAGTATGATTCTGTTTCCTTAAATAGGCCAAAGCTGGTTTCAATATCTTGGTAAACAATCTGGGTGCTGACGATAACCCATTAGGCAAAGCTTTATATTGCCATAATTGTCCCATCCAGATACATTTTAAGTATTCCCTATGATCCTTGTGTATGGGTACTGAATAGTATGCATCTTTGAGGTCAACGCATGCCATGTAGTACCCATTGGCTATAAGCTGTATAGCAGTGTCGAAAGTGTCCATTTTAAAATGAATATACTGGACAGAAGTATTCAGGTCGGTCAAATCTATGATGATGCGGCAACCGCCATCTTTTTTGTTTTTAGTGAATATATTAGACACGAACTCCTGAGGTTCTTTAATGGCCTTCTCAATTACCCCTTTTTCTATCAACCTCTGTAGTTCAGCATGCCCTGCTGCCTTATCTCTATGAGAAAGGACGAATCTCCGACTAGGTGCATGCTGTACCGGGGTAGGGAGTTCGTGAATAAATTCAATTTTGTAGCCCTGAATACTCCTGAGTATATAAGGATCAGAGGTAAAAGTGAGCCAATTCTCAAGGAACATGTGCAACCTGCCCCCTATCCAAAGTGAATTTGGGCCAGTAGTGTTCCTGGGGATCCCAGACCCACCTACCTCCATGGTTACTGCCGGTGTGGTGGCTTCTGGCCTTGCTTCCTCGGCTGGTTGTAGGTGTTCTGGGAGTGGCGCATCTTCCAAGGAGGCCGGCCTGGGCCTTGGCCTAAAAAAGACCGCTGAGCAGGTATGCCGGCCTTCAAGCTTTCACCACCGGCAGACCTGTTAGGGTAACTCTGCCCGGTGGGTGCGTTCTGTGTGGGTGATGAGGCTTAGTGTACCCAGGTACTTTAATAAGGCCCAAAGCCTTAGCCTCCTCGTCAAGATCATTAACCTGTTTGGGGAGATCTTCCCCGAATAGCAGGCTTGGAGGCTGCGTCTTCCCAGGCTTACACTTCCCCGCGAACTTGGGGTTAAGCGCCGGCTTTATAATGCTTTTCCTGAAATTATTTATTTCATACTGTGTGTTGCACAGTAAGGCCAAAGCATCTTGTAGCTCTTCCGGCATATCCACTCCCACTGCTGTTCTGGCTACTGCAGTAATCCCTGCGGTTAGGAGCATCAGGATCTTCTGAAGTTTCATCTCCTGCCCTCTACTCGAGGGGCTCATGTTTCCCCATATCGGGTTGTTCACCGCGGGTACATTTAATGACTTGCAGTTTTCTGGAGCCATATATTTGTCCGCTGTGGCATTGATGGCTTGTTCCTGAAGTTGGTTAGTGGCCATATAATCAATGCTGGCACAGCTTGGGGTGGATGGGTAGGCCCTTCTGGTTGGGCATGGCATGTTTGCTCACCACATCCATGTAATCTTCACACACCCCTAACGCTGCAGGTGCTTCAGCCAACTCCCCTTCTTCTGGGTCAGCCCAGTTCTGACCCTGAATGCTCCCCTGTAGTGAAGGGGATACATTAGGCAGTCCTCTAAGGGAACTTGCCGTGGGCCTACTAGGGGTCCCACTGTGATCCTGCCCCTGCTCAATGCGGTCAAGGCGACCTCCGCTGCTGCCAGCGAGCGGGGTGCCCTCGGGACCGGACTCCGCTGAGTCGGCCCCGGCCGACTTCCGGGTAGTTTTCCCCGACCGTGGCGTACCAACGGTCTCAAAGTCCGAAAAGTCGGGAGCTGCAGGTAGAACCTGTAGCTCTGGAGAGGCGGTTCTCCGTTGGCTGCTGTCCTTAGCCGCTGATTTGGCCGCCGCTCTCTTAGATTTTCTCCCTTCCATGATGGTCGACTCACTCCTTCGGTGAGACTTACCTTGCGTGAGTCTTTTAAACTCACGCTGGAGGAGCCCCGCTCCTCCCAACCGTCGCTTCCGCATGCGTACGACGATATGTCGTGCATGCGTGCTGGCGGGGTCTTCACGTAGTCACTCACGTGACTCCGAAGTAAAATCCCAAATAGTTCCCACTGTCTCAGGATTTTCCCAGCGGGCTGTGTCTGATTCCAGGTGAACAGTCCTGCAAGTTCGAATGTGGGCATCCTGATCCTAAGATTAAGGCTACACCAGTCCGCATGCATCCTCTGGGAAATGCCTGGTATTTGATTGTACTCATCACTCCATTGTACAGCCCACTGCTGATCTTCTCTGCGGAAAGTGGCCAATCGCTTTGTGGTTTGTTGCCCTGAGTGTGGCCTCCATTCCAAGTCAATATTATATTTAAGTCAATTGCTATATTTAAGAGGGAGTTAGATGTGGCCCTTGTGGCTAAGGGGATCAGAGGGTATGGAGAGAAGGCAGGTACGGGATACTGAGTTGGATGATCAGCCATGATCATATTGAATGGCGGTGCAGGCTCGAAGGGCCGAATGGCCTACTCCTGCACCTAATTTCTATGTTTCTATGTTTCAATGGGGCCGTTTCCAGGACTGTCTGGTCCTTTCAATACAAAGTTGCCTTCCTGATGGAAAAAGTACATGTAATCTCCACTCCCTGTAGGAAAAGAGAAGAATCTTTACCAGGTGGCACATTATAATTCATCATCCAGTAACTGCATGGAACCAGGCCCTCTGCAGCAATCTGTCCACGCACACCAGTGGGTAACCATCCATGCAGACACAAGAAAATGCAGATTCTGTAATGTTGACCAAACGCAAAGTGCTGGAGAAACTCAATGGGTCAGGCAACATCTGTGGAGGGAATGGATTGATGACGTTTCATATCGGGACCCTTTTTCAGACTGATGGAGTAGGAGAGAAAAAGCTAGGGAAGGGAGGTAGGCATGAAATCATAGAGAGTGATAGGTGGATACATTTGGGGAATGGTGATTAGTAGATGGATGGAGATAATAACAAATGCAAGGATTGAAATGGAAACCAAAGGTTGTGAGGTAAAAGAGGGGGGGATATGGGTGGAAATGGGGCAAGAACATAAAAGCGAAATTGTGCAATTGGCAGGGGGGGAGATGAGTGGGAAGGGAAGGGAATAGGTTAGTTGGGTGGTGGGATAAGTGAGTACATAATGAAGGGGGGGGGGGTCGGGAAGTGTTTTTTGAAATTTGAGAAGCAATTGATCATTACTTAGTTAGACCACTCACAAACCAGAAGAACATATTCTACTATCAAATTTCAGGACATAAAAACTCAATCATGACTCTAAGTATGAAGAGCAAACCCTTATCACTTACCACAGGGCTCCTGATAGTATGGGACAAAAAGCCGGGGCAGGTCTTGATGAAACAAACCACATCTCCAGTTCCCTCTGCCTCTCTCAGCTTTCTGAATAACCAGACTCTGTGATTTCTCTTCCACAGTCAGTGTCTTTTCTCCAACACTTTTGCCATCGTCATTGATCCAAACCAGTCTCATTGACTCTGGGACGTGAGACACAGAGCAGGTCAGGGTAACGGTGTCTCCCTCAGTCACTGCATCAGATGGTTCAGCTGTGACTGTGGAAACAAGCAGGTTGTTTACATTTTAAACAATAAGTTCATCAGTAAACTCAGTGGCAACATTCTGACTCCTACCTTTCACTGTGATTAGATCAATTCTGGGGAATGGATATGATTCCAGAACACAGACGTACATTCCGGCATCTTGAAACAAAACGGGGACAATCCTCACACTGAAATAATTGCCATGGAAGGGTTTCCCTGAGGTCACCAGTCGATTCCTGAAGTTGGTCCCTTTGACATTGATGGGCTGAGAACGTTTTGCAGATGCTATTACTTTCAGCGGTTGAAGGTGAGGAGGTATCCAGGTCCACACAGCATGGGGATAGCCATCGCCAAAACTAGAACAAACCAGGTGAAGTTCACTGTGATCTGTGCTGGAGCGGTAAAGTGTGTATCTCCCATTAGATAAATCTGTATCAGAGAGACAGAGGATAACTGCTTTCTGTATTACAGTTACCGTGCCACACACAGATTCTCAACCGTATTCTTATAAACATTCGTGATGTTTTGTTCAGCTGATCAAGTTTCAAATGTACCATCTTTCATGAATGCCGCACTAAACTCATCAGATCTTTATCAAATACAATGAGCTGGACATTGGGCAGTAAATTGCAGTGAAGTTTGGATATTCCACTCTACATTTCAACATTAGGTTCGCCCCCACACCCGGACTGTCCGGGAATCTCAGTCCCGGGATGGAATGAAACCTCCCGGAGACTCCCGAGAGAGAGCTGTCTGTCTGTCTGTCTGTCTGTCTGTCTGTCTGTCTGTCTGTCTGTCTGTCTGTCTGTCTGTCTGTCTGTCTGTCTGTCTGTCTGTCTGTCTGTCTGTCTGTCTGTCTGTCTGTCTGTCTGTCTGTCTGCAGGAGGTGGTGCGGGTTCAGGCTGCGGACAGAAGCAGCCCAGAGGATGCCTGTGCGGGGAATGACTGACTGACTGACCCGGGCAGGTTGGCACTTCAAGTGGGTCATGTCTTCCCGTCCCCTCATTCCCATTATTCCCACCATCCCTCTCCCATTCACACCCATTGATTCCCTGTCCTTCCCTGTTCCCGGGTCCTGCTCCCAGCTGAATGCTGATCCGAAGCCCGAGTCTGCAGCAGCTGGAATCACTTCAAGCAACACCAGACTCGGAGAGAAGGGTGAGTGAGGGGAGAGGGGACGGATTGTTGTTCAGTGCTGATGTGTGGGCCGGGACCCCCTGTGTGAGTGTGAGCAGCAAGTGCGGGTGGTTGTCATGGTCACTACACTTTCTGTATGACACTTTGACGTGAGTCCAGTATCAGTATCTCAGTCTCAGATACTGGAGCATTGATGGCAAGATAAACTGACAAAATACATTAGTGAGCAATGGTTACAGAAAGACATCCCCCTCCTGTGCTGTCTGTCTGTCTGTCTGTCTGTCTGTCTGTCTGTCTGTCTGTCTGTCTGTCTGTCTGTCTGTCTGTCTGTCTGTCTGTCTGTCTGTCTGTCTGTCTGTCTGTCTGTCTGTCTGTCTGTCTGTCTGTCTCACAGAGACAAGCAGGCAGCTGCTCCACAGAGAGACTTTCTGGAAACTTCTCCCTGATCATTGCAGCATTTTATACTGGAGAGCAGTTGGTCACTGCCACAGTTCTTCACAAAGACAGGGCGCACACATAATATTACAAGAAGCACCGTGATACAAGTGTCTACTTGATATCCAATGGGAGGTGTTTACACTCACCGTTGTCTACAGTAAAATCTTCGTTACTTGTGTGAACAATGTTCCCGTTTTCCCGCACATCACACACATACAGCTTCCCATCCTCCACTGTAACGTGTCGAACCATCAGATAGACCGTGTTATCCAGGCGGATCTGATCAGTGTTGCTCCTGTCCTGCTGGGATGAGTCCATGGGTCTCCAGTGAAGACTGACTGTATCTGAGAGTCTGGAGATGGTGCAGCTGAGTGTGACGTCACTGCCCAGCAGAGGGTTCTGTCGACTTGTCTCAACTGTGGAAAACAGAGGAATGAGATTCAGAGTGAGTAGTGATGTGTACAAGTCCAATGGCTGGGCTCAATCTCACCTCAACTGGAAACCTAGACCCGCCCCTCATTCTTCTAAACTCCAGCTAGTCCAAGCCCAGAGCCACAAACACTCATCACACGCTAAACCAATCAAACAGATGAATGAGATTCAGAGTGAGCAGTGGTGTGTACAGTCTTGCTTGTTGCAGCACAACAGAATATTGTAGCATAAATGCAGAACAGATCAGTGTGTCCATATACCAGAGAATATATATATATATATATACACAAAAATAAACAGATAAAGTGCAATAGGCTGTTATAGTTCACAGTTTGTTTGAGCTGAGTTTAATAGTCTGATGGCTGTGGGGAAGTAGCTGTTCCTGAACCTGGATGTTGCAGATTTCAAGCTCCTGTACCTTCTACCTGAAGGTAGTGGAGAGGTGAGTGTGTGGCCAGGATGGAGTGGGTCCTTGATGATGCTGCCAGCCCTTTTGAGGCAGCGACTGCGATATATCCCCTCGATGGTAGGGAGGTCTGAGTCGATGATGGACTGGGCAGTGTTTACTACTGTTTGTAGTCCTTTCCTCTCCAGGGCGCTCAAGTTGCCGAACCAAGCCACGATGCAACCGGTCAGCAAGCTCTCTACTGTGCACCTGTGGAAGTTCGAGAGAGTCCTCCTTGACAGACCGACTCTCTGTAATCTTCTCAGGAAGTAGAGGCACAGATGAGCTTTCTTAATAATTGCATCTGTGTTCTCGGACCAGGAAAGATCTTCACAGATGTGCACGCCCAGGAATTTGAAGCTCTTGACCCTTTCCACCATCGACCCGTTGATATAAACAGGACTGTGGGTCCCCATCCTACTCCTTCCAAAGTCCACAATCAGTTCTTGGTTTTGCTGGTGTTGAGGGCCAGGTTGTTGTGCTGGCACCATATGGACAGATGCTCGATCTCTCTTCTATACTCTGACGCATCCCCATCAGTGATACGTCCCACAACAGTGGTATCGTCGGCAAACTTGATGATGGAGTTCGCACTATGACCGGCTATGCATTCATAAATATAGAGTGAGTACAGCAGGGGGCTGCGCACGCATCCTTGAGGTGCTCCCGTGCTGATTGTTATCGAGGCTGACCCATTTCCACCAATACGGACAGACTGGGGTCTGTGAATGAGGAAGTCGAGGATCCAATTGCAGAGGGATGCGCAGAGACCCAGTTCTGAGTTTGGTAACCAGCTTGGAGGGGATGATTGTGTTAAATGCCGAGCTGTAGTCAATGAATAACAGCCTGACATATGAGTTTTTGTTGTCCAAGTGGTCCAGAGCGGTGGAGGGCCAGCAAGATCGCGTCCACCGTTGATCTGTTGTGGCGGTAAGCGAACTGCAGTGGGTCCCGGTTTTTGTCGAGGTAGGAGTTGATTTGCGCCATGATCAACCTCTCGCAGCACTTCATCACCACAGGCGTTAGTGCCACAGGTCGATAGTCATTGAGGCACGTCACCTTGCTCTTCTTGGGCACCGGTATTATTGATGCCCTTTTGAAGCAGGTGGGAACCTCAGACCTCAGAAGTGACAGGTTGAAAATGTCCGTAAAAACTCCAGCCAGTTGGTCCGCACAGGTTTTTAGAACACGACCAGGTATGCCATCAGGTCCAGACGCTTTTCGAGGGTTCACCCCTCTGAAGGATTTCCTGGCGTTGGCCTCTGTGACAGTGACTGAAATACCATCACAGCGAATGGGGGCTCGGGAAGGCACATCGGTGTTCTCCCTATCAAAGCGTGCGTAAACCACATTGAGCTGGTCAGGGAGTGATGTTTCGCTGATATTTGAGCTACCTCCTGATTTCACTTTGTAGGAGGTGATTGCATTCAGGCCCCGCCACAGCTGCCAAACATCTGTCTCATCCTCCAGCTTGGAGCAGGTCCCGTTTGGCCTTTTTGATGGCCTTACCAAAGTCGTATGTGGACTTCTTGTAGACCACTGTATCTCCAGACCTGAATGTCCGGGATATGGACTTCAGAAGAGTGCGGATCTCATGGTTCAGCCAATAACCGGGCTTAAAGCTGACAGCCTAGCTGAAAGTTAGAACAACTTCTCCCCCAGTGCTCTCAGACTCCTGACACGCGTGGCTGGTCACATTGACGCAAGGAAATGCCGGCTGTTCACCGTGGGACTGCAGGTGGAACCGGCAATGTTGTATTTACACATGCTCTGTTTCAAATATTCACAAACTGATGAAAATTTATCTATTCCCACTCCTTCTAGGTGTATCTGATTGATCTCAGAGAAACATAGAAAATAGGTGCAGGAGTAGGCCATTTGGCCCTTCGAGCCTGCACCGCCATTCAACATGATCATGGCTGATCATCCAACTCAGTATCCCGTACCTGCCTTCTTTCCATACCCTCTCATCCCCTTAGCCACAAGGGCCACATCTAACTCCCTCTTAAATATAGCCAATGAACTGGCCTCAACTAACCTCTGTGGCAGAGAGTTCCAGAGACCCACCACTCTCTGTGTGAAAAAAGTCCTTCTCATCTCAGTCCTAAAGGATTTCCCCCTTATCCTTAAGCTGTGACCCCTTGTCCTGGACCTCCCCAACATCGGGAACAATTTTCCTGCATCTAGCCTGTCCAACCCCTTAAGAATGTTGGTAAGTTTCTATAATATCCCCTCTCAATCTCCTAAATCCTAGAGAGTATAAACCGAGTCTATGCAGTCTTTGTTGATAAGACAGTCCTGACATCCCAGGAATCAGTCTGGTGAACCTTCTCTGCACTCCCTCTATGGCAATAATGTCCTTCCTCAGATTTGGAGACCAGGACTGTACGCAATACTCCAGGTGTGGTCTCACCAAGACCATATACAACTGAAGTAGAACCTCCCTGCTCCTAATCCTTTTGCTATGAAAGCTAACATACCATTCGCTCTCAAGAGGTGAACTCTATGGCAGAGCCCATGTTCCACAGGCGATGGACTTCCATCGACCTGGTCACATTAAGCAGCAGTGTCACCCCGGGGCCACTGCATGGAGACGTTGGTTTCATCCCACCTTGCCGCGATAACCTTGCCATGTGCCAGCAAGAAGACCATGGTATTCGCTGCGGGTAGATTCATTGATTTGCTGTTCCCAGTGAAGTCATCAAACTATTATCACCCCCGCTGATCATGACAGAATCCATGAACAAAAACACTTCCCCAGTTGTTTTACTTTTCACCGGGTGGAAGAAGTCTCACAATTCCCGCCATCTCTCATCGTTACAGGTGACAATATTTACAGAGATAAATGAAACATTATTGATCCTTATTGCACCCACTCACCTTTCATCCCAAATATTTCATATTGTTTCAGGATTTGCTTTCTCGGTTCTGTTTGAGTCAAAGTGAAAATTCCCGCCCATTTAAATGTGGGTTTATCAATTGTCAGCTCAAGGGTAGAGTAATTCACTTTCATTTCCGGGTACAAGTCCACTTTACTCTCACCAGCGGCCTTCGCTTTGATCCAATAGTGCCCCGTTCTTCTAAAAGTCGTCAATTTTCCGATTTCCTTCCCCGAGTGTGGTTTCCATTCCCACACAACAACAGTGTCTTTCTCAGCATTGTCCGTTCCGTTTAACACAATGTCGCCTCCATCATCCAAGAAATACATTTGATTTATGTTTTCTGTTGCGAATACGAACAGTGAAGGATTAACATTTAAAACACATTTTCCCCACCCACCCCATATCTGTAATCATTAATTTGGAACTGAATTTAATTCCAGACAGTTGTAATCTTCCTTGTAAACGCCAGCGAGGAAGACACGGTTTGTGAAGAGATGTCTGTCTGGAATAACCTGGCCTGATTGATGCAGGGATATTTCATCACATGAGAGAAGTGAGTGAGTGTGAGGGAGGGAGGCGGAGGTGGGGATAGGGGGTTGTGTTGGGGTAGAGGAGGAACTCCATCAGGTTTTGAAGGAACTTTGTGGGAGCGTGAAGTGAAGACATCGAGCGTGGTTCTCGGGCTGCGAATGGATCGATAAGTCGAGGGCAGTTCCACCTACCTGGACTGTGGTGAGGAGGTGTTGGGGAGGATGTCATGGCCAACCGTGTCAAAGGCTGCAGAGGCTGAGCGGGATGAGGAGCGAGAGTTTAACTCTGCAACAAGCTCACAGGAGGCCATTTCTGACTTTGATGAGGACCGTGTCTGTGCAGGAGAAGGAGAGGGAGTTGATGGGATGGGCTCAGAAATGGAGCTCCAGCAAGGATGGCGTGGATTTGTGAGGCAGCAGCACATTCAGGGATGTGGAGAGGAAAGCGAAATTGACAACGGGTGCGGTTTACACATAGAAACATAGAAAAATAGGTGCAGGAGTAGGCCATTCGGCCCTTCGAGCCTGCACCGCCGTTCAATGTGATCATGGCTGATCATCCAACTCAGTATCCCGTACCTGCCTTCTCTCCATACCCCCTGATCGCTTTAGCTACAAGTGCCACATCCAACGCCCTCTTAAATATAGCCAATTAACTGGCCTCAACTACCTTCTGTGGCAGTGAATTCCAGAGACTCACCACTCTCCGTGTAAAGAATGTTTTCTTCATCTCGGTCCTAAAGGAATTCCCCCTTATCCTTAGACTGTGACCCCTTGATATGAAAGTCTTGACGTCCCAGGAATCAGTCTGGTGAATCTTCTCTGTACCCCCTCTATGGCAAGGATGTCTTTCCTCAGATTTGGAGACCAGAACTGTACGCAATACTCCAGGTGTGGCCTCACCAAAACCCTGTACAACTGCAGTAGAACCTCCCTGCTCCTATACTCAAATCCTTTCGCTATGAAAGCTAACATACCATTTGCTTTCTTCACTGCCTGCTGCACCTGCATGCCTACTTTCGATGACTCATGACACCCAGGTCTCGTTGCATCTCCCCTTTTCCTAATCTGCCACCATTCAGATAATAGTCTACCCTCATGTTTTTGCCACCAAAGTGGATAACCTCACATTTATCCACATTATACTGCATCTGCCATGCATCTGCCCATTCACTCAGCCTATCCAAATCACCCTGCAGCCTCCAAGCATCCTCCTCACACCTAACTACACCCCCCAGCTTGATGTCATCTGCAAATGTGGGGATGTTGCATTGAATTCCCTCGTCCAAATCATTAATATATATTGTAAATAGCTGGGGTCCCAGCACTGAGCCTTGCGGTACCCCACTAGTCACTGCCTGCCATTCTGAAAATACAATGATAAAGTAATGCTAGGTGATTGTGACCGGCGAAGATAAAACACTTACTCTGTGTGGAAACAGGTCGAAGCAGGAAAACAAAGACACCCAACATCAAATCAGCTGGAAAACTGCTGCAGAGAAACCTCGGCCTCATCTTGTGCATTCTCTGTTTGGAAATAAGGTGTAGACTAAGGATCAGTAAATTGGTAGTTGGCAAATGTTGTATTGAGTACGGCCAGTTTGAAACTCCTGACCCTGGGGCATTTTAGAATTGGCCGCACACAATTACACGGGGAAAATACATTCGCTTGGTGGACTCTGCCGCTGGAGTATTGTCACTTCAGTAATCTGGGATTTCACGACCATATTCAACCGCTATCGGTTTGCCTTGTCCCAAATCACTCATCTGTACTCCGCCTTTTTAATGTTTGTCTCAATTACCTCCCACCACTCGGTAAAACGTTCTCAACTAAATCAGACCTCGCTAGTGAGTCAATGAACAGAGAAGGCAACAGAATGGCAAGGGACATTCAATATTCTCAAACGGTCCCAGGACGTTGCCGGTGAAACGGGAAAACAAGTATTCAATTTAGATTGACTAGGAGAAGTAGACGAGGAAACACTTTTTCTCACATAGAGTTGTGTCTGTGGAATTCTCTGCCTCAGAGGGCGGTGGAGGCAGGTTCTCTGGATACTTTAAAGAGAGAGCTAGATAGGGCTCTTAAGGATAGCGGAGTCAGGGGATATGGGGAGAAGGCAGGGGCGGGGTACTCATTGGGGATGATCAGCCATGATCACATTGAATGTCCTACTCCATTGTCTACTGTATATTGAAACCAGTAGGACAATGGCATATGCTGGTCATTTACCTGTGGGAAATAAAGGAGACAAAACGAAATTAATAAAGTTTGTATGCCCTGGTCAAATCAAAATTGGAACAAACTGATTGCATGAGTGGTATATCACAGTTTACAGGACATCCAACATTGTTCAATTTCAGGATACCTTTTAAACCACTCTTTGACATGAAGTGAGACTGCAGTGAGGTCGCCTACCTTGTGAGAAGAGACTGATGGTGAACGAGTACAGAGACTGGGTGGCAAAGCTCCAAGCATAGCGATACACTGAGATTCCCAGCCTCACACAGTTTCTTTGGAAGGGCAAACACCCTTCCTCTATCTTTCCAGCTCAGGATTCAGACACCATTTGTGTTGATAATGTTTGCGTCAGATTAAAAATCATCTTGTAAAAGCTAATTTGGACAAAGCAAATCAGGAATTTCCTGAGATCACAAATACATTGGATAAGTTTAGACATGGAACCTCCTTATATTAAATGGGCGGCAAATGCCTAAGATAATGACAAAGGAGGGAATCTGCTGTTTTGTAACGAAGGGAACATGGTCAACATTCATGCCTTGCAGCTATGTTAAAGCTTTAGCTGGTCCGGCAGTTTAAATCTACACCCAAATGTACCAGATCACGGTGGGTTTAGGGGGCTACAAATGAGGTGCATTTGATAATCAGGATCATACATTATTTTCAAACTTAGTACAATATTGAATGCAAATTTTCTCCCGAGCTTTTAATTTCACTCAAGGAGGAACCTCCAGCCAATATTTTCATTAGCATCCAAACTGTTCCTGCATCTTGCAGCGTTCTCCAAGTTCAACATCACAGATTGCACCAAGACCTTCACAGCCTCTGAGAATAACCCACACAACCACCTTGCATTTGTCACCATTTGAAGCGGTGATGATCTGTAAAATCATACTTAAGAATGTTCGATCGTCGTGTGATCTTGAACGGAACATGGGCATTAAATAATTTGCTAAGGAAATGCTGCAGTAACTTGCTAGTTGGCAAGTGTTGTATTGAGCACAGCCACTTTGAAAACCCTGGGCCCGGACCATTTGAGAATTAACCGCACACAATTACACAGGGAAGGACCATTCCTCTGTGGAATCTGCCACTGGAATATTGTCACTGCTGTAATCTGGGATTTCACAAACACATTCAGTCGGTTTGCCTTGACTGAAACGACTCATCTGTACACCGACATTTTCATTCTTGACCCACTTACTTCCTGCTTCTCGGTAGAATGGTTTTAACTCATTTGTACCTCACTAGTCAGTCAATTAATTGAGCGGGCAACAGAACGGCGAGGATGTTGAACATCCGCAATCAGTCCCAGAGGATTGCCGGAGAAATGGGAAAAATAAAATCCACATTGGCATGGATACATTAGATTGACCAGGCAACAAAGAAGAACGTCCAAATGGGTAAAATGGCAGATACTGGTTATTTAGCTTCATTAAGTTTCCAGGGGAAACAATGGAGACAAAAATACATTGATAAAGTTTAGCGTTGGAAGGAACCACAGATGCTGCTTTATATCGAATATAGACACAAAATAACTCGGCGGGGTAACTGGGCGGGACAGGCAGCTTCTCTGGAAAGAAGGAATGGTTGACGTTTCGGATCGAAGAAGTCTGGGTCTGAAGAAAGGTCTGGACCCGAAACGTCACCCATTCTTTCTTTCCAGATGCTGCCTGTCCCGCTGAGTTACTCCAGCATTTTGTGTATCTCATCATTATTAATTCCGTTTCTATGTAAAATCTAAACAGACTGGAACAGTCTAATAAATGGTTGAAGGAGTGGAATATCACACGTTAGAAATTATTGAACACGGAGTTCCGTTTCTAGATCCCATTTAAACCACTCATTTGACTGAAGTGAACCTGTAGTAAGGTCGCCTACCTTGTGGGAAGAGACTGGTGAACGAGTCCAGAGACTGGGCAGCAAAGCTGCAAGCACGGCGACACACTGAGTTCCTCAGTCTCACGCTGTGTCTTATCAAACTACAGGACCTTCCTCTTCCTCTTCTGCTCAGGGTTCAAGCATCACTTATGTTTCAAGCGTTTGCGTCAGCGTAAAATCCATCTTGTAAAACCTTATTTCGGCAAAGGAAAATGGGAATTTACTGAGCTGAAACATGCATCGGATGCGTTGGACATGGAACCTCATCTTTCTAAAGGTTATTGGAGGATAACAAATGTCAAGGGCATTGGGGAATGAGAGTATATATTGTGTTGTAATGATGAGTATGTGTCAATCTTCTTGCATCTGTAGTGATGTTCTGATTGAGTTTAGTTTGGAGACACAGCATGGAAACATGCCCTTCAGCCCTCTGTCCCCGCCCACCACTCATCACCCGTCTACGCTCCTTCTGTTATCTCACTTTCCCGTCCGCTCCCTACACACTCCAGGCAATTTGTGGAGGTCAAGTAACCTACAACCCCACTCATTCGTGGCCACAGGGAGCGTGCTATCTCCACCCAGAGAGCATCCGAGGTCAGGATTGAACCCTGGTCTCCGGCACTGTGAGGCAGCAGCTCTAACATCTGTGCCACTGTGATGTGGGTGGTTTGGCAGTTTAAAACGATGTGAGTTTTGGGTTGAGGAGAACATAACTGACCCCATCACAATTGGCTGCACCTGGCCCATGTCTCTCCCAATCATATCTTTGTGCTCTCCTTACCGGAGAAAGGGTTTTTCAGCCACAGATGTAATGCAGCCAAGGCTGACCAGACTGATTCCTGGAATGCCAGGACTAATGTGTAAGGAGAGGAGGAGCTGACTGAGCCAGTAGTCGCTGGAGTTTGGAAGATTAAACATGACCTCTCTAAATGAAACAACATTCAAAGCAGAGCTAGACAGACTCGATACATAAGGATATTTACAGTGATTGTAGGATCTAGAACAAGGGGTTTTGGATTCAAGATAGGGGGTGAAACATTTAGGACTGAGACATTTCTTCATTGTGAATATGGCGAGCCATTGAAATTCACCCCACAGAAAATGGTAGATGGCAGGTCACTGAATCTTGTTAAGTAGGGGATAGATTTATTTGACATAAAATGCATCAACATTTATCGGGAGAGAATTGGAATATGAGATTGTTCTGAATGATTGAACAGGCTCAAAGTGACAAATAATCCACCCTGATTCTCTTTTGCACGTTTCATTAGGTTTTGGGATGGTTTGATCTTTTCTTTGTCCTTCACACTTCTGATGTTTATTTATACATTGTGAAATTTAGTCGAAATAAAAAACAGGAAGCGAAACAGCCCAGAGCTCAGATGGACTAATCATTGCGATTACATTGCAGGATGGCTCTTCCTGCAGCCTTAAGCATTTCTCTGAATTTTGCATCATGTCCTGAATGCAGGGCTGCCAACTCTCACACGTTGAGCATGAGAATCACGCATTTTGACAAATGGTCACACTCCGTCGTGAGAAATTCTGTGATCAACGAAAATTTAAAAACGCCTATCAACTGCATGGGCCACGGGTGTTAGAGAGCCGGGCTGAGGGAGGGATGGAAGCACAAGCAGTGCCGGAGACAGATTCGGATGGGGAGCCGGGGCTGGCGAGTGTTTGCCGGGCTGGCAAGTGCAGGGCCTTATCTTCATACCATCTCCACAAAGACCAGATTAGATAGGTTTGGTTATAACAAAAAAACAGATCACTTTAATGATAGAAATCTCCTGACATCCTTGATCACATCCTCCATCACAAGCAGTACTTGGAAGAGCAAGTTGGCAAAGCCCATCTATCACACACCATAGAAAACTGGGGACATTATAAGATCTCCAAAGACCTTGGCACACCAACCAGAAACAAGTAGAATAACTGTAGAGGGAGAAACAACAGCATGTGAGAAAATTCTACATTCACCTCAAAATATCAAACACTGGATGGACAGGGCCTGGAAAAATAACGCCAGGCCCAATGTTTCAAGGTCAGTTTATCGTCACATTTTACCAATTAAGGTACAGTGACATTCAAATGTGTCTGCCGTAGTGAATCTTACAGGGCAGCAGATTCATTGACATGTTCATAATCAAACTGGCACGGCAACATGCCAGCTATATCACAGACACCACTTCACACAAGCAGTGAACTCCCTGACTGAGTTGCCCAATGCTGTAACTCTTGCCATGGGCATCAAACCTTGTACACAAACAGTGAACTCCCTGACTAAGTTCCCCAATGCTGTAACTCTTGCCATGGGCATCAAACCCTGTACACAAACAGGGACATGCAATCAGTTCAACATATTTAGAGAACTTGACAGGCAGCTCAGATTCTACAACTGGAAGAAATACTTTGAATTAAATGGCTTAAGTCAGAGGAACAGCGAAGGGGAAGGATTTTTCCCAAGTTCCTGCCAACATTTGGCATAATGGGAAGAGAATGTCTAACCGTAGATGACACTTCCAGCAGCCTGGGACCCAGTCTTTGGAGATCCACGGTGGAAACTGAACATCACCCCTTAGAAACATAGAAAATAGGTGCAGTAGGAGGCCATTCGGCCCTTCGAGCCTACATTGTGATATTGGCTGATCGCCCCCAATCAATAACCCGTGCGTGCCTTTTCCCCATATCCCTTGACTCCACTAGCCCCTAGAACTCTATCCAATTCTCTCTTAAATCCATCCAGTGATTTGGCCTCCACTGCCCTCTGTAGCAGGGAATTCCACAAACTCACAACTCTCTGGGTGAAAAAGTTTTTTCTCACCTCAGTCTTAAATGACCTCCCCTTTATTCTAAGACCGTGGCCCCTGGTTCTGGACTTGCCCAACATTGGGAACATTTTTCCTGCATCTAGCTTGTCCAGTCCTTTTACGTTTCCATGAGATCCTCCCTCATCCTTCTAAACTCCAGTCAATACAAGCCTAGTCTTTTCAATCTTTCCTCACATGACAGTCCCGCCATCCCAGGGATCAATCTCGTGAACCTACGCTGCACTGCCTCAATCACAAGGATGTCCTTTCTCAAATTAGGAGACAAAAACTGTACGCAATACTCCAGATGTGGCCTCACAAGAGCCCTGTACAACTGCAGAAGAACCTCTTTCCTCCTTCACAGGGAGGGGAATAGTAAATAATTTGAGCCACTTCCCATACTCAGACTAAACCAAATATAGATTCAGACTGACTAAACACTACAGCAGGGTGAACAGAAGGGGCAGGATTAGTAAATTGGAAACTTGAAACAGTGCCCACAAATATTAAACTACTTTCCCTTCGACAGACCCAACGAGGGAATATAACTAGGCCTAAAATCAAAGAGCAGGAGATACTCAGCAGATCAGGCAGCATCTTCGTCACCACAAAGTGAATGGACAAGCATCATTTAGATCGGGACCCTTGTTCAGATTGAAGATGTAGATGGGGAGAATGCTGAAGACATGAGGTGGGCCAAACCCATGCAACTGATAGGCGGATAGGGGCACTTTGTACCCATCATGTTCCCCACAGATGCTGCCTGACCCGCTGAGTTACTCCAGCACTCTGTGAAACGTCACCTATCCATGTTCTCCACAGATGCTGCCTGACCCGCTGCGTTACTCCAGCACTCTGTGAAACGTCACCTATCCATGTTCCCCACAGATGCTGCCTGACCCACTGAGTTACTCCAGCACTCTGTGAAACGTCACCTATCCATGTTCTCCACAGATGTTGCCTGACCCGCTGAGTTACTCCAGCACTCTGTGAAACGTCACCTATCCACGTTCTCCACAGATGCTGCCTCACCCGCTGAGTTACTCCAGCACTATGTGTTAGCTTTCATAGCAAAAGGATTTGAGTATAGGAGCAGGGAGGTTCTACTTCAGTTGTACAGAGTCTTGGTGAGACCACACCTGGAGTATTGCGTACAGTTCTGGTCTCCAAATCTGAGGTAAGACATTATTGCCATGGAGGGAGTGCGGAGAAGGTTCACGAGACTGATTTCTGGGATGTCAGGACTGTATTATGAAGAAAGACTGGATAGACTAGGTTTATACTGTCTAGAATTTTGGAGATTGAGAGGGGATCTTATAGAAACTTACAAAATTCTTAAGGGGTTGGACAGACTAGATGCAGGAAGATTGTTCCCGATGTTGGGGAGGTCCAGGACAAGCGGTCACAGCTTAAGGATAAGGGGGAAATCCTTTAAGACCGAGATGAGAAGGACTTTTTTCACACAGAGAGTGGTGGGTCTCTGGAACTCTCTGCCACAGAAGTTAGTTGAGACCAGTGTGTTGGTTATATTTAAGAGGGAGTTAGATGTGGCCCTTGTGGCTAAAGGGATCAGGGGGTATGGATTAAAGGCAGGTACGGGATACTGAGTTGGATGATCAGCCATGATTATATTGAATGGCGGTGCAGGCTCGAAGGGCCAAATGCCCTCTACTCCTGCACCTATTGTCTATGTTTCTATGTGTCCTTTTTTGTAAACCAGCATCTGCAGTTCCTTGATTTTCATCCCAAATCTTCCCTGGTTTCAGGGCTTTTACTAAGTTTGGCATCTGGGCAATGGGTGCATTACGGGGAAAGAAAACAGGTCACAGACCAATAAAGAACCATTTTGCAGTAAAGTGCACAATTATATCTCATTTGTAGACAGAGCTCCCAATGTGCAGTGAATTCACATAACAGGTCGCTCCAGTTTGTAGTCAACACTCCCACCATGTGGTGATCCGCTGCACTGCAGGCCCGTCCAGTTTGTAGTCAACACTCCCACCATGTGGTGATCCGCTGCACTGCAGGCCCGTCCAGTTTGTGGTCAACACTCCCACTGTGTGGTTTAAGACCGAACTGCAAGCCCGTCCAGTTTGTGGTCAACACTCCCACCGTGTGGTTTAAGACCGAACTGCAGATGTTGGAAAAATCAAAGGTCGACAAATGCTAGAGCAACTCAGCGGGTGAGGCAGCATCTATGGAGAGAAGTTTCAGGTCGAGACCCTTCTTCAGACTGATGTTGGGGTGGGGGGGGGGGGGGGCGGGATAAATCTATTAGTAAATAATATTAGTAAATCCAAAGGGTTTCTACAGCTATATTAATAGCAAAAGGATAACGAGGGATAAAATTGGACCATAAGAGAGCCAGAATGGACAGCTATCTGCAGAGCCAAAAGAGATGGGGGAGATATTGAACAAATTATTTTCTTCGGTATTCACCAAGGAGAAGGATATTGAACTCTTTGAGGTAAGGGAAAAAAGTAGAGCAGCTATGGAAACTATGAGATTCAAAGAGGAAGAAGTAAAGAGGAAGAAGGAAGACACTTTTCAAAAATATAAAAGTGGATAAGTCTCCAGGTCCAGACAGGACATTCCCTAAGACATTGAGGGAAGTTAGTGTAGAAATAGCAGGTGCTATGACAGAAATATTTCAGATGTCATTAGAAACGGGAATAGTGCCGGAGGATTGGCGTACTGCGCATGTTGTTCCATTGTTTAAAAAGGGTTCAAAGAATAAACCTAGCAATTATAGGCTGGTTAGTTTGACGTCAGTGGTGGGCAAATTAATGGAAAGGATTCTTAGAGATAATATATATAAGCATCTGGATAAACAGGGTCTGATCAAGAACAATCAACATGGATTTGTGCCTGGAAGGTCATGTTTGACAAACCTTCTTGAATTTTTTGAAGAGGTTACTAGGGAAATTGATTAGGGTAAAGCAGTGGATGTTGTCTATATGGATTTCAGTAAGGCCTTTGACAAGGTTCCCCATGGAAGGTTGGTTAAGAAGGTTCAATCTTTGGGTGTTAATGGCGGAGTAGCAAGATGGATTCAACAGTGGCTGAATGGGAGATGCCAGAGAGTAATGGTGGATGGCTGTTTGTCAGGTTGGAAGCCGGTGGCCAGTGGGGTGCCTCAGGGATCTGTGTTGGGTCCACTGTTGTTTGTCATGTACATCAATGATCTAGATGATGGGGTGGAAAATTGGATAAGTAAGTATGCAGATGATACTAAGGTGGTGCTGTGGATAATGAAGTAGATTTTCAAAGTCTACAGAGAGATTTGGGCCATTTGGAAGAGTGGGCTGAAAGATGGCAGATGGAGTTTAATGCTGATAAGTGTGAGGTGCTACATCTTGGCAGGACAAATCAAAATAGGACATACATGATAAATGGTAGGGAATTGGGGAATGCTGTGGAACAGAGGGATCTAGGAATAACTGTGCATATTTCCCTGAAGGTGGAATCGCATGTAGATAGGGTGGTAAAGAAAGCTTTTGGTGTGCTGGCCTTTATAAATCAGAGCATTGAATATAGGAGTAGGGAAGTAATATTAAAATTGTACAAGGCATCGGTGAGACCAATTCTGGAGTATGGTGTACAATTTTGGTCGCCTAATTATAGGAAGGATGTCAACAAAATAGAGAGAGTACAGAGGAGATTTACTAGAATGTTGCCTGGGTTCCAGCAACTAAGTTACAGAGAAAGGTTGAACAAGTTAGGTCTTTATTCTTTGGAGCGCATAAGGTTAAGGGGGGACTTGATTGAGGTCTTTAAAATGATGAAAGGGATAGACAGAGTTGACGTGGATAAGCTTTTCCCATTGAGGGTAGGAAAGATTCAAACAAGAGGGCATGACATGAGAATTAAGGGACAGAAGTTTAGGGGTAACATGAGGGGGAACTTATTTACTCAGAGAGTGGTGGCTGTGTGGAATGATCTTCCTGCAGAAGTTGTGGAGGCAGGATCGATTTTAACATTTAAAAGTAAAGTGGATAGGTATATGGACGGGAAGGGAATGGAGGTGTATGGTCTGAGTGCAGGTAGATGGGACTAGGGGAAAATAAATGGTCGGCACGGACTGGAAGGGCCGAGAAGGCCTGTTTCCGTGCTGTAATTGTTATATGGTTATATGGTTAAACCGCCCGACAATTTCAGCGCTGGAGTAAAAATATAAAGCCGCTTCTAATGCCGTCAACGCCGACAACGGGACGGATTTCACGTACGGGACAGCTAAAGGTCAGCAGTTTATTTTACAATTCTTTGTGCTGGTCACAACAGGGCCTGACAGAGAGTGGTAGCTGTGTGGAATCAGCTTCCAGTGGAAGTAAGTGGTGGAGGCAGGTTCAATTTTATCGTTTAAAAATGCATTGGATAGGTATATGGACAGGAAAGGAATGGAGGGTTATGGTCTGAGGTCAGGTAGATGGGACTAGGTGAGAGTAAGTGTTCGGCACGGACAAGAAGGGCCGAGGTGGCCTGTTTCCGTGATGTCATTGTTATACGGTTATTACTTCAAATTTAAAAACAAACCGCCATCGAGCAACTGCCAGCTGAAGCCACGCCCTCGATCGGCAGTGACGTCACGGCGCAGGGCGGGCAGGGAGGGCAGTGATGTCACGGCGCAGGGTGGGCGGGAAGGGAAGTGACATCACGGCGCAGGGCGGGCGGGGAGTGCAGTGATGTCACGGTGCAGGGCGGGCGGGGAGGGCAGTGACGTCACGGCGCAGGGCGGGCGGGGAGGGCAGTGACATCACGGCACAGGGCGGGCGGGGAGGGCAGTGACATCACGGCACAGGGCGGGCGGGGAGGACGGTGACACCTGGCGCAGGGCGGGCGGGGAGGGCAGTGACGTCACGGCGCAGGGCGGGCGGGGAGGGCAGTGATGTCACGGCGCAGGGCGGGCGGGGAGGGCAGTGATGTCACGACACAGGGCGGGCGGGGAGGGCAGTGACATCACGGCGCAGGGCGGGCGGGGAGGGCAGTGATGTCACGGCGCAGGGCGGGCGGGGAGGACGGTGATGTCACGGCGCAGGGCGGGCGGGGACGACGGTGATGTCACGGCGCAGGGCGGGCGGGGAGGGCAGTGAAATCACGGCGCAGGGCGGGCGGGGAGGACGGTGATGTCACGGCGCAGGGCGGGCGGGGAGGGAAGTGACGTCACGGCGCAGGGCGGGCGGGGAGGGCAGTGATGTCACGGCGCAGGGCGGGCGGGGAGGACGGTGATATCACGGCGCAGGGCGGGCGGGGAGGGACGTGACGTCACGGCGCAGGGCGGGCAGGGAGGGAAGTGACGTCACGGCGCAGGGCGGGCGGGGAGAGCAGTGATGTCACGGCGCAGGGCGGGCGGGGAGGGCAGTGATGTCACGGCACAGGGCAGGCGGGGAGGGCAGTGATGTCACGGCGCAAGGCGGGCGGGGAGGGCAGTGATGTCACGGCGCAGGGCGGGCGGGGAGGGCAGTGATGTCACGGTGCAGGGCGGGCGGGGAGGGCAGTGACGTCACGGCGCAGGGCGGGCGGGGAGGGCAGTGATGTCACGGCACAGGGCGGGCAGTGATGTCACGGCGCAGGGTGGGCGGGGAGGGCAGTGGTGTCACGGCGCAGGGTGGGCGGGGAGGGCAGTGACATCACGGCGCAGGGCGGGCGGGGAGGGCAGTGATGTCACGCCGCAGGGCGGGCGGGGAGGGCAGTGATGTCACGGTGCAGGGCGGGCGGGGAGGGCAGTGACGTCACGGCGCATGGCGGGCGGGGAGGGCAGTGATGTCACGGCGCAGGGCGGGAGGGGATGTCACGGCACAGGGCGGGCAGTGATGTCACGGCGCAGGGTGGGCGGGGAGGGCAGTGATGTCACGGCGCAGGGTGGGCGGAGAGGGCAGTGATGTCACGGCGGAGGGCGGGCGGGGAGGGCAGTGATGTCACGGCGCAAGGCGGGCGGGGAGGGCAGTGATGTCACCGCGCAGGGCGGGCGGGGAGGACGGTGATATCACGGCGCAGGGCGGGCGGGGAGGGAAGTGACGTCACGGCGCAGGGCGGGCGGGGAGGCTAAGTGACGTCACGGCGCAGGGTGGGCGGGGAGGGAAGTGACGTCACGGCGCAGGGCGGGCGGGGAAGGCAGTGACGTCACGGCGCAGGGCGGGCGGGGAGGGCGGTGATATCACGGCGCAGGGCTGGCGGGGAGGGCAGTGACATCACGGCACAGGGCGGGCGGGGACGGCAGTGACGTCACGGCGCAGGGCGGGCGGGGAGGGCGGTGACATCACGGCGCAGGGCGGGCGGGGAGGGCAGTGACATCACGGCACAGGGCGGGCGGGGAGGGCAGTGACATCACGGCACAGGGCGGGCGGGGAGGACGGTGACACCTGGCGCAGGGCGGACGGGGAGGGCAGTGACGTCACGCCGCAGGGTGGGCGGGGAGGGAAGTGACGTCACAGCGCAGGCGGGCGGGGAGGGCAGTGATGCCACGGCGCAGGGCGGGCGGGGAGGGCAGTGATGTCACGGCACAGGGCGGGCGGGGAGGGCAGTGAAATCACGGCGCAGGGCGGGCGGGGAGGACGGTGATGTCACGGCGCAGGGCGGGCGGGGAGGGAAGTGATGTCACGGCGCAGGGCGGGAGGGGAGGGCAGTGACGTCACGGCGCAAGGCGGGCGGGGAGGGCAGTGATGTCACGGCGCAGGGCGGGCAGGGAGGACGGTGATATCACGGCGCAGGGCGGGCGGGGAGGGAAGTGATGTCACGGCGCAGGGCGGGCGGGGAGGGAAGTGATGTCACGGCGCAGGGCGGGAGGGGAGGGCAGTGACGTCACGGCGCAGGGTGGGCGGGGAGGGCAGTGATGTCACGGCGCAGGGTGGGCGGAGAGGGCAGTGATGTCACGGCGCAGGGCGGGCGGGGAGGGCAGTGATGTCACGGCGCAAGGCGGGCGGGGAGGGCAGTGATGTCACGGCGCAGGGCGGGCGGGGAGGACGGTGATATCACGGCGCAGGGCGGGCGGGGAGGGAAGTGACGTCACGGCGCAGGGCGGGCGGGGAGGCTAAGTGACGTCACGGCGCAGGGTGGGCGGGGAGGGAAGTGACGTCACGGCGCAGGGCGGGCGGGGAGGGCAGTGACGTCACGGCGCAGGGCGGGCGGGGAGGGCGGTGATATCACGGCGCAGGGCTGGCGGGGAGGGCAGTGACATCACGGCACAGGGCGGGCGGGGAGGGCAGTGACGTCACGGCGCAGGGCGGGCGGGGAGGGCGGTGACATCACGGCGCAGGGCGGGCGGGGAGGGCAGTGACATCACGGCACAGGGCGGGCGGGGAGGGCAGTGACATCACGGCACAGGGCGGGCGGGGAGGACGGTGACACCTGGCGCAGGGCGGGCGGGGAGGGCAGTGACGTCACGGCGCAGGGTGGGCGGGGAGGGAAGTGACGTCACAGCGCAGGCGGGCGGGGAGGGAAGTGACATCACAGCGCAGGCGGGCGGGGAGGGCAGTGATGCCACGGCGCAGGGCGGGCGGGGAGGGCAGTGATGTCACGGCACAGGGCGGGCGGGGAGGGCAGTGACGTCACGGCGCAGGGCGGGCGGGGAGGGCAGTGATGTCACGGCGCAGGGCGGGCGGGGAGGACGGTGATGTCACGGCGCAGGGCGGGCGGGGACGACGGTGATGTCACGGCGCAGGGCGGGCGGGGAGGGCAGTGAAATCACGGCGCAGGGCGGGCGGGGAGGACGGTGATGTCACGGCGCAGGGCGGGCGGGGAGGGAAGTGATGTCACGGCGCAGGGCGGGAGGGGAGGGCAGTAACGTCACGGCGCAGGGCGGGCGGGGAGGGCAGTGATGTCACGGCGCAGGGCGGGAGGGGATGTCACGGCACAGGGCGGGCAGTGATGTCACGGCGCAGGGCGGGCGGGGAGGGCAGTGATGTCACGGCGCAGGGCGGGCGGGGAGGACGGTGATATCACGGCGCAGGGCGGGCGGGGAGGGAAGTGACGTCACGGCGCAGGGCGGGCGGGGAGGCCAAGTGACGTCACGGCGCAGGGTGGGCGGGGAGGGAAGTGACGTCACGGCTCAGTGCGGGCGGGGAGGGCAGTGACGTCACGGCGCAGGGCGGGCGGGGAGGGCAGTGATGTCACGGCGCAGGGCGGGAGGGGATGTCACGGAACAGGGCGGGCAGTGATGTCACGGCGCAGGGTGGGCGGGGAGGGCAGTGATGTCACGGCGCAGGGTGGGCGGAGAGGGCAGTGATGTCACGGCGCAGGGCGGGCGGGGAGGGCAGTGATGTCACGGCGCAAGGCGGGCGGGGAGGGCAGTGATGTCACGGCGCAGGGCGGGCGGGGAGGACGGTGATATCACGGCGCAGGGCGGGCGGGGAGGGAAGTGACGTCACGGCGCAGGGCGGGCGGGGAGGCTAAGTGACGTCACGGCGCAGTGTGGGCGGGGAGGGAAGTGACGTCACGGCGCAGTGCGGGCGGGGAGGGCAGTGACGTCACGGCGCAGGGCGGGCGGGGAGGGCGGTGATATCACGGCGCAGGGCTGGCGGGGAGGGCAGTGACATCACGGCGCAGGGCGGGCGGGGAGGGCAGTGACGTCACGGCGCAGGGCGGGCGGGGAGGGCGGTGTAAAGAGTGTACACGTACACAGTGTTTCTTTACCGAGTCTTTATTAATCACATACACATTGATGCCCTAGTTGTACATGGTCTGCACGTTTTACTAGAGGAGGTACCAGGGATGGAGAGACAGTAATATACTTGGTGAAAGGGGAGTGGCTACACAACCTACAATTAAAGGGATATGCACTAACATCTACATCCTTCCTCTTACAAAAGAAAGGAACGTGACAGCCGACCATGTCTCATACACTAGAGCAATCGGAAAAGGATAGACAGCAAAATAGCAGCAATCAAATATAATCGCCATAACGGTCAGGCGCCCTTACAATCCGCCCCGAGCGGGTACGAACTCCGCTCACACCCTCTCCCCGCAAAGGAACGGGCACTGGGGGAGACCCCACGACAGGAGGACTACGATGTGGGGACTTGCGTGGTGACAAAGGGATTGGAGGCGAGCGACCTGGCGATGGGGAAGAGACGGCTGGAGGCACGGGAACAGGCACAGGGAGAAGAACCGGGACAGGGCTAGCAGGTACAGGTTTAGTGACCGCAACAGGCGGAAGAGCGGACGAGTGACACGGGACATGAGGCGCTGCGCCGGGGATCCCAAAACACTGTCACGGGAAACGTTTCGCAGGTTGAGGAGGGCGAGGTAAATATCAGACTTCGATGCGCGGCAGCGATTCAACAAGTCCTTTGCGCTGCGGACAGCACGCTTGGCCAGGCCATTGCTCTGAGGGTACTCAGGGCTACTGGTGTAATGCCGAAAATTCCAGCGGTCAGCAAAGTCCTTGAACTCCGCGCTGGTAAATTGGCTGCCGTTGTCTGACTGCAGGCTCGCTGGTGATCCAAAGGTCGCGAAGTGGCGGCGCAGCTTCGCGATAACAGCAGAAGAGGAGAGAGAAAACAGCTGGTCGACCTCATACCAGTTGGAGTAAGAGTCGACAAGCACCAAGAAGTGCTTGCCGTGCCACTCAAAAATGTCTGTTGCCATCGCCGACCATGGCAGGTCCGGTGCGGGCTGCTGCAGAAGGGGCAAACGCTGCTGCTGCGGGGCGAGACTGTTGCAGGTAGGGCAAGACGACACCAGGTCCCGAAAATACACAGCCATATCAGGCCAGTAAAACTGGCTTTGGGCGATAGAGAGAGTGGCCTCGGCGCCAGGATGACCCCGATGAGCGGTGTCGAAATACTGTTGGCGAAGGGCCTCAGGTACCACAACCTTGTGACCCTTAACGATAACTCCATCTCGTAACACCAGCTCGTCACGGACCAGGAAGTAGGGCACTGCCGCGGCGGGCAGGGAAGAACGTCGCTCGGGCCAACCCCTTTGAATGACCGCAGCTAGCTGTTGGAGCGAGGCGTCAGCAGCAGTGTGTTTAACTAAGCACTGTAGTTGTTTTGAAGGAACAAAGTTGACGTTCAGGACAATCATACCTGAAGCCTCGTAAGGGTGACGGGCGGTTGAAGCCAGAGGAGCCCGAGACAGCGTGTCAGCAATAAACATGTCCTTGCCTCTACGGTACACTACGGAGAAGGTAAAACGCTGTAGCTGCAGCATCATCCGCTGCAGCCTGGAGGAGGCAGCGTGAATCGGCTTGCCGAGGATGGTGACCAGAGGCTGGTGGTCGGTCTCAATAGAGAATTCGGTGCCCAGGATATAGTCTTTAAATTTTGAACAGGCAAACACAACAGCCAGCAGTTCCTTTTCGATCTGGGCATAGCGCTGCTCAGCTGGAGTCATTGTGCGGGACGCGAAGGACACGGGCAACTGGACCCCATCATGAACTTGCAAGCAAGCAGCACCCAGCCCGAACTTTGAAGCATCGCACGTGAGGACAATAGGACGGTTCAAATCGAAATATTGCAGCGTCGGAGTGCAGACAAGCTTTGAACACAGCCCATCGAAAGCAGCCTGGTGTTGCGGGAACCAGGACCATGCAGTGTCCTTCTTCACCAAGTCTCTTAAAGGGGCACTCAACTCGCTCAGATCGGGGATGAATTTTCCCAAGTAATTAACCATGCCAAGGAAACGCTGGAGGCTCGGCACATCCACAGGAGCAGGCATCTCCGAGATGGCAGCGGTCTTCTGTGGGTCGGGCTTCAGCCCGGACGCTGTGAAGACGTGTCCCACATAGGTGACCTCCGGGACACGGAACCGGCATTTACTGGGGTTGAGCTTCAGATTTACCTCCCGAGCTCGATCCAAAACTAGTCGGAGGTTGTGGTCGTGCTGTTCCACATCTTTACCATACACCAAGATGTCATCTACAATGATAGCGCACGGGAGCCCCGCAAACAGCTGTTCCATCGTCCTCTGGAAAACTTCACTGGCGGAGCTGATCCCGAACGGCATGCGCAGGAATCGGAACCTCCCAAAGGGAGTGGCAAAGGTCGTCAGGTAGGACGATTGTTCATCTAGTGGTATCTGCCAGAACGAGCTCTTAGCATCCAGCACCGAAAACACAGTGGCAGGGCCAACCTGTGCAGCAACATCTTCGACAGTACGCATGGGATAGTGCGGGCGTTTGATAGCCAGGTTCAAATCTTTGGGGTTGATGCAGATCCGTAGCTCACTCTTGTCCTTCTTGGCAGCTACCACCATGGTGGAGACCCACTGAGTGGGCTCGCTCACCTCTTTCAGGATGCCTGTAGCCACCATGTCCCGAAGGGTGAACTCGACCCTATCCTTCATCGCAAAGGAGACCCGGTGTGGAGGGTGTATAACTGGATCCACGTCAGGGTTTAGAGAGATCTCATAACTGCAGGGCAGCATCCCCAGCGCATTGTCAAACCGATCGGGGTACTCGGCTAGCGGGTCCAAAGGTTGCTGAACTAAACGGATCTCCCGGTGAAAGTTGACCAATCCGAGGTCTTGGCATGCCTGAACACCGAGCAGTGTAACACATTTTCCGTTAACCAGGAAGAAGGGGAGGGGCCGAACGGTCTCCAGCACTTCACAGTTCAAGGTAGCCTTCCCCACAGGGACAAGCAACCCTCCCCCAAAAGCACGAAGGACAGAGCGCTCAACGGTGACTCGCTCATTATTCCTTATCTTCTTGAAAAGGCTAGTAGACATAACGTTCGTTTCGGCCCCAGTATCGACCTTGGCAGGGAACGTAGTACCATTGACAGTAACTTGCACAGTAGGGTCTGTTATTCGAGCAGGTGTCTTCGTAACTGAAAACACGCCGAGATCACTCTGAGAAGAGTCCGAATCAGACAGTGGGAGGTTGTCAGGAGGGTGATAAGAACCAGACGCAGTATCATCCCGTACCAGGTAATTAGAGTGCTTGCGCTGTTGCTGGGCAGGATTTTTTCTAGCTCGGCATGCTGACGAGAAGTGGTTAGGCTTGTTGCAGAAGTTACAAATCTTTCCTACCGCAGGGCACACGTTGAAACGATGAGTCACAAAGTTATAGTTCGGGCAGCGCTTCTCCAGCTTGGAACTTGAACCATAGCTGGCCCCACGGCGAGTTTGCTGAGCAGGACGGCGGGTTGCGACGGTATCCGCCCGAACCTCATGATCAGGGGGTGGTGCAGCAGAGATAACAGCCTCAGACATCTTTGCAGCATGCAGGGCAGCCTGGAGAGTCAAGTCTGCCTTGCACAGGAGCTCCGACCGCAGCTTTTCATTTCGTAGACCATACACCAAGACATCGCGGGTCAGGGTCTCTGGTGTAGCGTCATTCAGGTGGCATCGCCTAGCCAGATGCCGTAGGTCAGCGTAGAAGTTGCCGACAGACTAACCGGGTTTCTGTCGACGTCCAAAGAATTTAAAACGCTCCAGAATAGAGTTCGTGGGCACATCGCACATCTCGTTGAACTTCCCCAGTAGACAGTCAAGGTCCTCGGGGTTCTCATCCGGCCCGTACTCAAACGATTCAGAGCGCTCCAGAGCCTCGGAGCCGGCTAGATTCAATAGCAGCGACGCTTTAATGGCAGAGGAAACTCCCGGGTGCACGATAGCCACATAATGTCGAAAATCCCGGCGAAACACATTCCACCGGTGAGCAATGTCGTCGTCAAAGACAAGGGAGTCAGGCTTGCGGCAGGAGGAAGCCATGACCAGGCAGGGAAGGGTAACTGGGGCAAAAAAAACTAAACCCGATAAACAGGAGGCGCGCAATTCGAAACGACCGACACCATGTAAAGAGTGTACACGTACACAGTGTTTCTTTACCGAGTCTTTATTAATCACATACACATTGATGCCCTAGTTGTACATGGTCTGCACGTTCTACCAGAGGAGGTACCAGGGATGGAGAGACAGTAATATACTTGGTGAAAGGGGAGTGGCTACACAACCTACAATTAAAGGGATATGCACTAACATCTACAGGCGGTGACATCACGGGCACAGGGCGGGCAGGGCGGGCGGGGAGGGCAGTGACATCACGGCACAGGGCGGGCGGGGAGGGCAGTGACATCACGGCACAGGGCGGGCGGGGAGAACGGTGACACCTGGCGCAGGGCGGGCGGGGAGGGCAGTGAAGTCACGGCGCAGGGTGGGCGGGGACGGAAGTGACGTCACAGCGCAGGCGGGCGGGGAGGGCAGAGATGCCACGGCGCAGGGCGGGCGGGGAGGGCAGTGATGTCACGGCACAGGGCGGGCGGGGAGGGCAGTGACGTCACGGCACAGGGCGGGCGGGGAGGGCAGTGGTGTCACGGCGCAGATTGGGCGGGGAGGGCAGTGACATCATGGCGCAGGGCGGGCGGGGAGGGCAGTGATGTCACGGCGCAGGGCGGGCGGGGAGGGCAGTGATGTCACGGCGCAGGGCGGGCGGGGAGGACGGTGATGTCACGGCGCAGGGCGGGCGGGGACGACGGTGATGTCACGGCGCAGGGCGGGCGGGGAGGGCAGTGAAATCACGGCGCAGGGCGGGCGGGGAGGACGGTGATGTCACGGCGCAGGACGGGCGGGGAGGGAAGTGACGTCACGGCGCAGGGCGGGCGGGGAGGGCAGTGATGTCACGGCGCAGGGCGGGCGGGGAGGACGGTGATATCACGGCGCAGGGCGGGCGGGGAGGGACGTGACGTCACGGCGCATGGCGGGCGGGGAGGGAAGTGACGTCACGGCGCAGGGCGGGCGGGGAGAGCAGTGATGTCACGGCGCAGGGCGGGCGGGGAGGGCAGTGATGTCACGGCACAGGGCAGGCGGGGATGCCACGGCACAGGGCGGGCAGTGATGTCACGGCGCAGGGTGGGTGGGGAGGGCAGTGGTGTCACGGCGCAGATTGGGTGGGGAGGGCAGTGACATCACGGCGCAGGGCGGGCGGGGAGGGCAGTGATGTCACGGCGCAGGGTGGGCGGGGAGGGCAGTGATGTCACGGTGCAGGGCGGGCGGGGTGGGCAGTGACGTCACGGCGCAGGGCGGGCGGGGAGGGCAGTGATGTCACGGCGCAGGGCGGGAGGGGATGTCACGGCACAGGGCGGGCAGTGATGTCACGGCGCAGGGTGGGCGGGGAGGGCAGTGATGTCACGGCGCAGGGTGGGCGGAGAGGGCAGTGATGTCACGGCGCAGGGCGGGCGGGGAGGGCAGTGATGTCACGGCGCAAGGCGGGCGGGGAGGGCTGTGATGTCACGGCGCAGGGCGGGCGGGGAGGACGGTGATATCACGGCGCAGGGCGGGAGGGGAGGGAAGTGACGTCACGGCGCAGGGCGGGCGGGGAGGCTAAGTGACGTCACGGCGCAGGGTGGGCGGGGAGGGAAGTGACGTCACGGCGCAAGGCGGGCGGGGAGGGCAGTGACGTCACGGCGCAGGGTGGGCGGGGAGGGAAGTGACGTCACGGCGCAGGGCGGGCGGGGAGGGCAGTGACGTCACGGCGCAGGGCGGGCGGGGAGGGCGGTGATATCACGGCGCAAGGCTGGCGGGGAGGGCAGTGACATCACGGCACAGGGCGGGCGGGGAGGGCAGTGACATCACGGCGCAGGGCGGGCGGGGAGGCTAAGTGACGTCACGGCGCAGGGTGGGCGGGGAGGGAAGTGACGTCACGGCGCAGGGCGGGCGGGGAGGGCAGTGACGTCACGGCGCAGGGCGGGCTGGGAGGGCGGTGATATCACGGCGCAAGGCTGGCGGGGAGGGCAGTGACATCACGGCACAGGGCGGGCGGGGAGGGCAGTGACATCACGGCACAGGGCGGGCGGGGAGGACGGTGACACCTGGCGCAGGGCGGGCGGGGAGGGCAGTGACGCCACGGCGCAGGGTGGGCGGGGAGGGAAGTGACGTCACAGCGCAGGGCGGGCGGGGAGGGCACTGATGTCACGGCGCAGGGTGGGCGGGGAGGGCAGTGATGTCACGGCGCAGGGTGGGCGGGGAGGGCAGTGATGTCCGGGCGCAGGGCGGGCGGGGAGGGCAGTGATGTCACGGCGCAGGGCGGGCGGGGAGGGCAGTGATGTCACGGCGCAGAGTGGAAGGGGAGGTAAGTGACGTCACGGCGCAAGGCGGGCGGGGAGGGCAGTGATGTCACGGCGCAGGGCGGGCGGGGATGTCACCGCGCAGGGTGGGCGGGGAGGGAAGTGACGTCACGGCGCAGGGTGGGCGGGGAGGCCAGTGATGTCACGGCGCAGGGCGGGCGGGGAGGACGCACCCAACCCCACCTCTCTCACACCCTTCCTTGGCTCACTTGACCCCTCTCTCTCCCCCCCATTCAGTGGAGCTGTAGGATCTTTGGTGGGACTACAGTGAACAGACAGGACTGGAAAAGCAATATCCACAGAATCATTCCTTGTTCACTAAAAATGCGTCAGCTTTGAACATTGTTGTCTGAACTCCAGAAATATAATGGGCAGCAAATACAACGGGCCTCCACAGTCGAAGACACCACTGGCATTGTTGCAATCATTAATTACAGGTTTATCTAAACAACCGAATTTCTGGCCATTGGAGGTTTAAACATTATGGAGAGTACTGCAAAGAGGGGGAGAGACGGGATTGAAATCAACATGAGAACATGGTGACTGACCTCAGCAGAGCGGAGCTAGTGGAATGAGATGGTGCAAACTGTGCAACAGGGATCATCCCAGTTATTCCCTCAACCTTCCCCGGATATTCTGTTTATCAGTGTCACTCACTACCTCTCACCCTTGCATGATCCCCAACATTCCCCACCCCAATTCACCACCTGCTCCCTGGATACTCTGTGTGGAATTTCTGCTCAGTTTGCATCCTTCCTTTCGCCAATGTTACCTGCGTTCCTGAAATATAAAATGCCTTGTTCTACTTTCTACACTTTAAAAGGGTCCCAACCCAACCCATCGCTTTCAATTCCTTCGACAGATGCGGTCTGACCCATCGGGTTACTCCAGCGCTTTGTGTTTAGCTCAAGATCCCAGCATCTGCAGTTCCCTGTTCCTCATTCTCACTTTGCCAGCTTAGTGCTACAAGCAGGACAATTGATCAGGGCAGAATGGACCAGTGCATGTGTTTCTAATTGACCTGCAATGGCCACAGAAGTGAAGGTGACTTGTTTATGTCTCTCCACAGAAATAGGCCGTATATTCCCCAACAGCCCCTTGTCACGTTTTACACTCCACATCAACGTCCTGTAACATGGCAGCATTTGGACACACAGTTGTGTGGTGGAACTACAGTACAGGACACTGGAGAATGAATGTATGTGTGGTGGAACTACAGTACAGGGGGCACTGGAAAAGGGCATGTACATCGGGTCGCCTGTAGCGGTGACTGCGGAAGGTTCAACAGCCCTGACCACGCGTGAACAAGGAGCAAGATGACTGAACTGTGTTGCCTTCCCTCACAGTGGGGAACGTTTTATTCCGCTGTGTGGTGGATGTTTATGTTAAATTCTATCGTGTATTGTGCTGTTTTTATGCATATGGCTGTATGCTAACTCAAATCTCACTGCACCAATTGATGCCCGTGACAATAAATGTAACTTGAACGTGAACTCTCTACAATAAACAACTTCCAAACCTGCAATTGCATCTGTTCAAACTGTGCTGTCCTCTTATTTTAGCCAGCGCGGCTTTTATGAAGTTTACAGCTATCTGCCCTCGTAATATTGAATTCCTCTGTGTGTTACCCATCAGTTTCCTCGGCCCCACAGGGGAAACATATCACAGTCTTTGTCTCTCACTGTTTCTGAAACCCACGGAATCTGTAACATCCTGGTGAATCTGCTGTGCACCCTGTCGTGTGGTGACCAGACCTGCTCACAGTGCATCAGCTGAGGTCTCACCCAGCTTTCTAAAGTTGTACCACGACGTGGAATTAGTTGCATTCTGTGCCGCGGTCCATGAAGGTGAGTATCCTGCCTGCCTTCTTCACAGCCCCAGAGAGGGCCCGCAACTCTCAGACTGTGGCCTTGCCCGTTCCCCCTCTGGATCTGTCAACCTCTGTCCCTGGTTCCTGATGACCTTATGCGGGTAGATTATCTGCGTTCACTCTCTGTATCCCCTTGTTGTTCGTGTGCTGTACTGTTCTATCTGCGCACGTTGTTATTGTAGCCGCCTCACCCCCCTCCTCTGCCACCGAACACCCATGTTTTATTAAGATGATAAAGGAAGACCACGCTCTCAGAGCCTCGCTGTCAAGCGGCTGCAGGTTTATTGATCACACATTGAACAAACGCAACATAAATCATCGGCTTTACAGTAAATAATATTCAAGTACTAACACGTGTTGCAGATGGTCTGAGTATTGCAGCCTTTAAACCCTGTAGTCTGAGCTGTCACCGTCTGCCCCTTCACTGCCGCTCCGGACTCTGCTTTCCTCCGCCTCTGTCCATCGTTCAAAGCTCAGCAGATGATCTCTCCTTCCTCACGGCACGGCTCCACGTCAGTGTTCCACCGCGCTAGTGATGATCCCACAACGCTCTCCACTGACTGAGGCCAGCGCCATTCCACATGTTCCATATCCCTCAATTCCCTGCATATGTCCACCTGAAGTCCCTTAAATATCACCACCATATCTGGCTCCATCCCCAGCCCCGGCAACAGGGTCCAGGCATCCAACCTCAGTGTAAAATACGTGTCCATACACCTCCTTTAAACCTGGCCCCACCATCATTAAAGCAATGGCCTCTATTATCTGTCATTGGCCCCCTGGATAAAGGTTCTGACTGTCTACCCCATCCAGTTACTGTCTACCCCATCCGTGCCCCCGTCTACCCCATCCATGCCCCCGTCTACCTCATCCATGCCCCCGTCTACCCCATCCACTGTCTACCCCATCCTTGCCCCCGTCTACCCCATCCATGCCCCATCTACCCCATCCACTGTCTACCCCATCCATGCCCCCGTCTACCCCATCCATGCCCCCGCCTACCCCATGCATGCCCCATCTACCCCATCCACTGTCTACCCCATCCACCGTCTACCCCATCCATGCCCCCGTCTACCCCATCCATGCCCCATCTACCCCATCCACTGTCTACCCAATCCACTGTCTACCCCATCCGTGCCCCCGTCTACCCCATCCATGCCCCCGTCTACCCCATCCATGCCCCTGTCTACCCCATCCACCGTCTACCCCACCCAGTCACTGTCTACCCCATCCATGCCCTCGTCTACCCCATCCACTGTCTACCCCATCCATGCCCTCGTCTACCCCATCCGTGCCACATCTATCAACGTGGTGGGTCATCAAAGGGGAGGGTGGATTGGAGAGAGAGTTAGGGAGGGGAGAGAGGGGGGAGCTGGTAGGTGAGAGGAGGAGTGAGGAGACCCAGTACAGGGCTGTAGACAGACAGTGCAGTAGGGAGGAGGCGAATGTCTGGAGTCTGTGATGGAGGAGAGAGTGTGAGAATGCGAGGCGTGGGGAACGCGGCCTGTGGGGAGAATGCGGGGCGTGGGGAATGCGGCCTGTGGGGAGAATGCGGGGCGTGGGGAACGCGGCCCGTGGGGAGAATGCGGGAGTTGGGAACGCGGCCCGTGGGGAGAATGCGGGGCGTGGGGAACGCGGCCCGTGGGGAGAATGCGGGGCGTTGGGAATGCAGCCCGTGGGGAGAATGCGGGGCGTTGGGAATGCAGCCCGTGGGGAGAATGCGGGGCGTTGGGAATGCAGCCCGTGGGGAGAATGCGGGGCGTTTGGGAATGCAGCCCGTGGGGAGAATGCGGGGCGTTGGGAATGCAGCCCGTGGGGAGAATGCGGGGCGTTTGGGAATGCAGCCCGTGGGTAGAAGCGTAGAAGAGAAGGAGCGGGTGAGATGGGAGATGTGACAGATGGTGGAGACTGAGGGAAGAGGGAGCTATAGATGGTGGATGATCATTGGTAGATCATTGTGTGTGTGTGTGTGTGTGTGTGTGTGTGTGTGTGTGTGTGTGTGTGTGTGTGTGTGTGTGTGTGTGTGTGTACGCTCGTGTGTGTGCATGTGTGAGAGATGGAGGTGTGTGTGTGTGTGTGTGTGTGTGTGTACGTGTGTGTGTGTGTGTGTGTGATGTAGTGAGTGATGGTGTGGAAACATTGACAAAAGGTGTAGGAGTAGAGGCCGTTCGGCCCTTCGAGCCAGCACCACCATTCACTGTGATCGCGGCTGATCATCCCCAATCAGTACCCCGTTCCTGCCTTCTCCCCATATCCCCTGACTCCACTATCTTTAAGAGCCCTATCTAGCTCTCTCCTGAAAGCATCCAGAGAACCGGCCTCCACCGCCATCTGAGGCAGAGAATCCTACAGGCTCACAACCTCCTGGGCAAAAAAGTTTTTCCTCACTTCCGTTTTAGGTGGCGTATCCTTCATGCTTAAGACCTACTCCTTATTCTTAACTAAGAGTGAATGAGATGGAGATTGTGTTAGATGTGAGGATGATTTGGAATGTGAATGATAGTGAGATGGAGTGTGAGATAGAGAGTGAGTGTAGATAGAGAGTGAGTGTGAGTGAAGGAGACACTGAGATGGAGGCTGTGTGAAAAGGAGGCTGTGTGAGAAGGAGGGTGTGTGAGATGGAGGGTGTGTGAGATGGAGGGTATGTGAGATGGAGGGTGTGTGAGATGGAGGGTGTGTGAGATGGAGGGTGTGTGAGGTGGAGGGTGTGTGAGGTGGAGGGTGTGTGAGGTGGAGGGTGTGTGAGATGGAGGGTGTGTGAGATGGAGGGTGTGTGAGATGGAGGGCGTGTGAGATGGAGGGCGTGTGAGATGGAGGGTGTGGGAGATGGAGGGTGTGTGAGATGGAGGGTGTGTGAGGTGGAGGGTGTGTGAGATGGAGGGTGTGTGAGATGGAGGGCGTGTGAGATGGAGGGTGTGTGAGATGGAGGGTGTGTGAGATGGAGGGTGTGTGAGATGGAGGGTGTGTGAGGTGGAGGGTGTGTGAGGTGGAGGGTGTGTGAGGTGGAGGGTGTGTGAGGTGGAGGGTGTGTGAGGTGGAGACACTGAGGTGGAGGGTGTGTGAGATGGAGGGTGTGTGAGGTGGAGCGTGTGTGAGGTGGAGGGTGTGTGAGGTGGAGGGTGTGTGAGATGGAGGGTGTGTGAGATGGAGGGTGTGTGAGGTGGAGGGTGTGTGAGATGGAGGGTGTGTGAGATGGGGAGGAGTATGGAGGATGGAGTGAGATGGAGAGAGTGTGTGAGAGATTAAATGTGTGTGAGGCTTGTAGTCTGGAGTATCTCTTGCTGGGTTGATCTGTGAGAACCTTATCCTCACCACGGACTGCTGTTCCTATCCCACCCTCTATAACTAGCCCCTCCGGTCCCACTCACCATATCCCCTCCCCTCCACTGCCCCCTGTCCCAGCCCAGGGCACCTTCCTCACGACCCAAATACCTTTCCCAACTAACCAGCGAGAGCCAAACTCCTTTCCAATAACCAGTTGAGCCCAGGAGACTTTCCTTATTTCTGCATTTGTCAAAAATAAATAGATTCAGTCACACATAGAAACATAGAAACATAGAAAATAGGTGCAGGAGTAGGCCATTCGGCCCTTCGAGCCTGCACCGCCATTCAATGTGATCATGGCTGATCATCCAACTCAGTATCCCGTACCTGCCTTCTCTCCATACCCCCTGATCCCCTTAGCCACAAGGGCCACATCTAACGCCCTCTTAAATATAGCCAATGAACTGGCCTCAACTACCTTCTGTGGCAGAGAGTTCCAGAGACTCACCACTCTCTGTGTAAAGAATGTTTTCCTCATTTCGGTCCTAAAGGAATTCCCCCTTATCCTTAGACTGTGACCCCTTGTTCTGGACTCCCCCAACATCGGGAACAATCTTCCAGCATCTAGCTTGTCCAACCCCTTAAGAATTTTGTAGGTTTCTATAAGATCCCCCCTCAATCTTCTAAATTCCATCGAGTACAAACCGAGTCTATCCAATCTTTCCTCATATGAAAGTCCTGACATCCCAGGAATCAGTCTGGTGAATCTTCTCTGTACCCCCTCTATGGCAAGGATGTCTTTCCTCAGATTTGGAGACCAAAACTGTACGCAGTACTCCAGGTGTGGCCTCACCAAAACCCTGTACAACTGCAGTAGAACCTCCCTGCTCCTATACTCAAATCCTTTCGCTATGAATGCTAACATACCATTTGCTTTCTTCACTGCCTGCTGCACCTGCATGCCTACTTTCAATGACTGGTGTACCATGACACCCAGGTCTCGTTGCATCTCCCCCTTACCTAATCTGCCACCATTCATATAATAGTCTACCCTCATGTTTTTGCCACCAAAGTGGATAACCTCACATTTATCCACATTGTACTGCATCTGCCATGCATCTGCCCATTCACTCAGCCTATCCAAATCACCCTGCAGCCTCCAAGCATCCTCCTCACACCTAACTATACCCCCCAGCTTGGTATCATCTGCAAATTTGGAGATGTTGCATTGAATTCCCTCGTCCAAATCATTAATATATATTGTAAATAGCTGGGGTCCCAGCACTGAGCCTTGCGGCACCCCACTAGTCACTGCCTGCCATTCTGAAAAGGACCCGTTTACTCCTACCCTTTGCCTCCTGTCTGCTAGCCAGTTCTCTATCCACATCAATACTGAACCCCCAATACCGTGTGCTTTAAGTTTGTATGCTAATCTCTTATGCGGGACCTTGTCGAAAGCCTTCTGAAAGTCTAGATATAACACATCCACTGGTTCTCCCTTATCCACTCTACTAGTTACATCCTCGAAAAATTCTATCAGATTTGTCAGACATGATTTACCTTTCGTAAATCCATGCTGACTTTGTCCAATGATTTCACCACTTTCCAAATGCGCTGCTATCCCATCTTTAATAACTGACTCTAGCAGTTTCCCCACTACCGATGTTAGACTAACTGGTCTGTAATTCCCCGCTTTCTCTCTCCCTCCTTTTTTAAAAAGTGGGGTTACATTAGCTACCCTCCAATCCTCAGGAACTACTCCAGAATCTAAGGAATTTTGAAGAATTGGAGCCCAGAGAAACATCGTTTTGAAGTTGTGTTTTTGGTGATGAATCATTGCAGAGACAGGAAGTGTAATCCGTCTCCAGTGACCCTTGTAGACGTCTCATGGAAAGCAATCTGTTGGGTTGGATACAGCTCGGTTTGGGAACTGCTCAGCCCAAGACTGCTAGAAATGGCAGAGCTGTGGATGTTGCCCAGTCCATCACTCAGACCAGACTTCCTTCCCACCATTGACTCCATCTACACTTCACGTTGCCTTGGAAAATCAGCCAACATGATCAAAGACTTTTCCCACCTTTCCCCTCCTTCTCTCTCCCACGGCCCAGCAGATTAAACAGAAGCGCGCACCACCACACTCAGAAACAGCACATTCCCCACCGTTATCAGGCTTCTGAATGGTCCTTCCATAAGCTAGGCTACTGTTAAATTCACCTCAACCTTATTGTGGACATTGGAGTCTGTGTATGGAACGTGTGCTACAGTGTTGAGAACTATACTGGAGAGGATGCTTCCACTAGTGGGGCAGTCTAGGACCAGAGGATATGGCCTCAGAATAAAATAACCTGCCTTTAGGAAGGAGATGGGGAGAGATTCCTCGAATGAAAGGGTGATGAATCTGGAATTCATCGCCACAGTTGGGTGTGGGGGCCATATTT